>WNHD01000258.1:0-40989 GCA_011057455.1 Ganaspis sp. Gsp50 | reverse complement strand
AGTTTCTTTACCATTATACGGTATTTGCATCTCGTTCCCTCAATGATATACTTTCCACGCAGGTTGGACAAAAAATGTTGTTCGCACCACGGGCGCAAAGGTGAACAGCTATCTCGTGCGAGATTCGGAAAACCTCGTCGACCTTCCCGCACCCTCGGCTGCGCCTCGGGTGCTTCAGGCTCTATTCTTAATTGTTACACAGGGTTCTTTGTTGACTGGTTGCATCTTCAACTCTCCTTTGGAGTTGATCTTAACTTCCATCAACTGACCGTTGATATTCTTTAAAAAAATTTGCCTCTTGCCAGGATGGCCTAAGCGAGGATTATGGAAAGCACCAGTGTTGCTAAAATTTGACAATTTACATTTGTGAATTGCATTGTTGTATATCAAATTGGGTTCACACTGGATCAGAGATTATTATATCGTGAATGACATTGTCAATTTTACATGATTTACTATGTTGTTTTGCAGATTTAGTATAAAATAAAAAGCATTACTCTATACAATAAACGTTTCGCCGAAACGCGCGAGAAATAGCTTAAATAAATTATGAAACATCCTTGAACTCTGCCTAATGCATTTTTGATAACTTCTGGACAAATGTCAACTCAATTAGCACTCTCAGTGTCATTTCAATTCCAAAATTAGACCTTAACTATTAAATCTCCTACACGGACTTTTTTGTCAAAGAGAAACTAACTTGACATTGAATGTGGCTATAAATCTTGAATTGAACTTAAACCATTAGTTGGGAGTTTATCAAGGCCGTCACTGCTGGTGTAATTTATCTTGAAACATCTCACCAATACAGGCAGATTGGATGCGGACATATTCAAGGGGGTTTTTCTAGAAGCTTTTCTATAACTTAAAGATAAACCGCATCGGGGGGGGGGGGATCTGTACTTATGTATGAATTGCGCATTGGCTCTCGCGGTATACCCAAAGAACGTGCGTGGGGAAAAACACACGTGCAATTGCTCACGTGCTACACACATTGGTACCAAAGCCAGAATTTCCTCTGTATTGGTTTATAGGTGTAATTGAGAGGCAAGGTGAATGTGCTGCGGGCGGCCGAGCGCAGCCACCTTGCTCGCACTCTCTCAAGAAGCGTCGCGTTGCGTCGTCGATTTGCCGGCTGCACCGGCTCTTAAAAAAATTTCGTGACTTGCTCCAATCTTCCTCGAAAAATCTTCCGGTTCGCGGACCGGTCCTCGACCGGTTTCCTTACAGCACATCTTTCATTTAAAAGGTTCATCTTAATCCAACGGGAACGCACCAATTGCAAGATTGATACTGCATTTATTGTTGATCTTGTGAAACCAGTGATTTTTTATGGTTTAAACTTTGTTTTTATTCCTGTGAATGGTTTTTAAGGGTATTCTGTGAGCTTTATTGTTTTTAAGAGGGTTTTGTAAACTTTATGGTATTTATGAGGATTCCGTGAGCTTGATTGGTCTTTTTTTAATGATAGTGGTGTGCATTTTTATTGAGAGACGATTAATTTGAGTTTTATTGAAATTGGAAATTTGGAATTCTTGTTGCACACTTTAAGTTATATGGGGTTTTGACATTTTTGGGCCCGAATGTTATTTTTTAAACTCCAAAAAAAGTTGTTGCTGTTTAAAAGCAGAATCACTGAAAACTAGGATACATTTTGGCTTAAAACTAAAATTTAGACAATTTTTAGACTTAAAATCAGTCGAATTTAAGATTTGGAATTAACGTAACATTTTTAAGTCCTGGTGGTCACGAAAATGATTTTTGTCGTGGGATATTCACTTGCTATTTTTGATATTTATGAACAATTGAAATTTAATTTGTTTCTCTAATATGTTTTGAATCTTCATTTATTTTGCTTCCTTATAGAGGAAGCATTTTTCATTTTATACATTCATTTGATGATTACAAAATTGAAGATTATTATACAACTTTGAAGCGACAATTAATTTTGGACTTATATTGAAACTAAATCTATCACTGAAAAAAAGAAGTGTTGTTTTCAGCCCATTTTTGACTGGAACCGTTTACATAAGTGTCAATTTGATTTTAAGACCAAAAAATGTCTTGTTTTAAGCCACAAAATTAACTGATTGTGTAAACGGTTTAAGACTTTCTTTTTTCTGTGATATTCAGTCAATTTGGACTAAAATTAAAAAGAGCAAGTCTGGAGTGAACTTAAAAGAATGTTTTTATTTTTATTTTTGTAATATTTATTTGATTTTAACTGAAAATATCAATGGCACACAAAAATTATTTTTTAGACTCTGCTTTTAAGCGTGTAAAATAAAACTCCT
Source organism: Ganaspis sp. Gsp50 (assembly GCA_011057455.1). Lineage (NCBI taxonomy): Eukaryota > Metazoa > Arthropoda > Insecta > Hymenoptera > Figitidae > Ganaspis > Ganaspis sp. Gsp50. The sequence continues at coordinate 38,695 of WNHD01000258.1, read as the reverse complement.
CTAAAAGCTGTAGGTCCATCTGATGGAAAACACCCCCTCTGAAAATCAAAAATAGCAGCCGGCATTTGATGCTCATTGACAGGATTAGATTATTCGTTAGTGGTAAAAGTGTCACGTTTCCTCAATACAAATGCACATACACACATGCGCCATGTGACTTAAGACTCGTGAGACTAGTTTCCATCACAAGATTTAATTGAGACCTTTTTTTAATTGAGACATTAGACTTTTTGTAACCTTTGAGAATTCATTAAGAAACTCGAAATCACGTCACGATTGATGCTTTTACTGACCTAGGAAACTGGAAGTGGCATGGCGCTTAGAAAGAAGAGTCCTCGTAAATATTGAAAGTTGACAGCAGTCGGAGAATGACTCATGGTGTCTCCACTTTAAAATACGGTACCCAATTTTGCTGATTAGCATATTCGCATTTGCACTTTGACTTCTTAATCAAGGATCCAAATACGAACCTTGTATAAATGAAATAATAGTGTCAAGAGCGTAAAAGAATAATAAAAATTAATAGTGTCGTGTGTTGATATTATATAAAGATCAAGATATGGGATACTGCCCTTACGATGGTCGTCGTTACATCATCGGAAGTCGCAGTTGTTGAGGATATTTCGAAAGATACCCTTGGAAGGTATGGATCAATAATAAACTATCCATGAAAGTTTCAAAAAGTTCATTTTTTTATATTAAACCCAAAATTGATACTTGATTTTGTTGAGTTGTGTCTGAAATTCCAAAGCAACAAAAAGAAAAATTTGAAAGAATAATTTAAAAATTAAAAATTAAAAATCGTGAAACTTGAATTATAAAATATTTAAATTAAGTAATTATTATTGTTGGTGAATTAACCTATTCGCGTGTCTTTTAAGGTCAGAGAAATCTTTATAAGCGGGCGTTTTTCTATAGTGTGTTTAATATGTGCTTAACGAAAGAAAGTATCCGGTTCTATTTTTTGTTATTTCATCTGAAAAATTTATCTCGAGTTAATATTATTTTGTAAAATTAATAATTATACATTATTTAATTTTTAACTAACTTTTAACTAACTAACTTTTAACTAAATCCTTTCAATTTTCAACTATGAATTCATAGTTGAAAATTGAAAGGATTCAGTTAAAAGCTTAATTACCATTAGATGGTCTATAATTATTTAAAGTTCTCATGGTGCTTTTAAATCTTGTACATTATAATTTCTTTGTGAATTGAAAATTCCGTTCAATTATATGTGATGTATGTTATGAGGAAAATAAAAGACTTCTTCAATGGACGTGAGTTATAGTATTTATTATAATTCTAGTAACTACACTACACTGTTTAAAGAATTGCATATATTTTCTTAAAGCTTCATTAATTTAATTTTTGAATCTTGGGTATAAGAATATGTTCCTTAGTCTGTTTTAAATTTTTTAACTCAATTAAAAGGTTCAGTTAAATTACCACACCTCAAAAAACATCTCTTCAAATACAGTAGCAAGAGGAAATTCCTCTCAAACCGAGTTATAGTAATAATAACGTATTTAAGAGGATACCTTAAATGGAGAGGATTTTTTTCGGTGTATATTTATATATAAAAAAATACATAAAGTATTGTAACGAAAAATACATAAAGTATTGTAACGAAAAATACATAAAATTGTAACGAAAAATACATAAAGTATTGTAACGAATAAATAATAATAATAATAATCTTCTAACAAATTTGTTTTCAACCGAAATAAATTTTGTACAATCCAAAAAAAATGTTTGGTTTGGATGAAACAAAACTTCGTCTGGGTTAGATATGATTTTTGTTTGATGTTTGTTTGATTTTTTGTTTGATCATACCAAGTTTCATTTTCATCAAAGTTCCGTTTGGTTCAAACAAAGTTCCGTTTTCCAAACATATTTACGTTTAAATTCAACTTGCTTTTAGATAAAAGTAAAATGCTTCTAAATTATCTAAAAAAAAATAAAAAATAAAATGTATTTCTCATACAAGTCAACTGATTCTACTTAATCAAGGTTTTGTAATTAATAGGCTATTAATCTTTTAGAAATTGAAGCAAATACTTATGATTGCAATAATAACAGGTGGTTGTGCTTTAATCTTGCTTTGGTTTCATTGTCAAGGTGAGGAGGTATATATATACATAGTTGGCTGCCGCTTCTACAATCTTGATCTTATCTTGAATAATCATGAAATCCCCCAGACATGCTTGAAGAACAATTTCATAGGCGCTTTACCACATATAAACGTATATAAAAGCATTGAACGTGTCTTTTAAAATTTCCTAGGATAGGTAAGAAGTCAGAACATACATACGTTCAATTATCAAGAGCTCTCAGTCCGGAACGGACGTTGCTCTAAACCAGTTGTGGTTTTATTCCCTGTTCATGGCCTGATTTTACTTCCGATCTCATCTTCCCGCAATCATTTTTCATTATCACTCAAAGACTTTGTTTATTTGCCAAAATGTTGACAATGAAAACATTTTATTTCACTGCTTTCAACGATTTTTCACTCTGCGTTTTTAAGTATTTTTATTTTACATTTGTTTAATATCATAGAAAAAAATAAGTCTTGTTTTTAGTCCACTTGGACTAAAATTTATCCTCATATGTCTTGTTCTTAGTCCACTTGGACTAAAATTTATCCTCAAATGTCTAATTTTAAGACCAAAACTTGACTTGATTCGTCTTTTAGCCAAAATCTGAACTAGTTTTTAGTCTTTTTAGCTTTCTAGGTGTGATTACATTTAGACTTTATTTTTTCTGTGATATTTCTTTATTTTAAGATTGTAAAGATATATACAATTGTAAAGATCCTATGGGAAAATAAAACATTAGAAACTTGACATTCAAATCGTTTATTCTTAAGTAAGTAGTTATTCTTTAGAAAAGGAAAGTTAATTTTAGAAAAACAAATTTTAATTTGAGATTGTTTTGTATTCATAGAAAATAGTAAAATGTAAAATTAGTCGTTTCTAGTTTCAGTTCGCTTAGATTTATTAAAATACGAATAACGTAATGGGCCTTTTGAATAATTCAATTGCTTTACTTGGAGTATTCTAATTTTTGAGGAAAAAGTGAAAAGAAGAGAGTTTTATTGACCATGAAATTTTAAGATGTAATAAAACAGGCTTTTAACATTCGCAGCCAATTCTGGATTAAAATTAGGTACAGGATACGATCAAAAGATTTATTTTGCGTCGGGAAAACTATAAATTGTAATTATAACCCATTACATCTGGGTTATAACCCAGTTTATAAAATTCAGACTCAAGAAACTTGTTTAAACTTTCAAATTTCAATCTATTGTTTGTATATTTATCTAATGAAATTTTATTATTTATATTGTTTTTATGAATAATTGTATGATTTTTCTTTTTATTTCTTATTATTTTTAAGACCTATATATATAGGTATATAATTCAAATATATAAAATATATAATATATAAATATATAAATATATAAAATAGGTATATAATTCCAATATACCTATTTTATTTTCTAAAGAATTAACTTCAGAGCTTATAGGGGTCAGACAGAAAAGAAATTGTCAAGTCTTATTAAACAATTTTCTTAATGCAATCAATCGTGGTTTTATCGTTAGGACATATCAGATTTGTTTGATTTTGATAAATTTTGTTTGATTTTAAAAAACTTTTCTTTGGGTGATAAAAGTAACGTCCTTTTGGTGAAAATGATTTAAAGGAATGTCAACTATGATTGTTTTGATATAATGTCTGCAATCTCTTATCAAAGATTGAAGATAATTTCACGCGGAAGTGTGTCTTGCATAAGAAAGATATATTGAAGCAACCGCAAGATGCAAGGTCAAGAAAAGGTTACTTCTTGTACCAAGGTTAAGATCTTGTATGCGAATGTGGTGTTAAGGGTAAACAGACAAGATTATTTTCCTTAAAAAATCTAATTAGAAAAATTGTGTCCTTCTTGGGAAATAAAAATCCTCGCGAGCCGTTCTATACCTCACCTTTGACCATTTAAGGCTACTCAACTCTTTGACATAACCTCAAACTGAAAAATTTTTTTCAAAGATTTTAAACGGAAGTTGAACTTAAACAATCATTATTATAATGAGGAATTATTACAATATACTTAAATTTTCAAGTATAAATTTTAATTAGGTATATTGTTTTTGGATGTTGAAAATAATTTTTTAAGCTTGGACATGTGGGAAGCGTTTAGATATCCATTAAGAACATTAAAAACATTTCCCAAAGCATCTATTAAATCTAGAGTAGCTAAAATATCGTTTAGGGTGCAAACTCAGGGAGTGTAAAAGTTTTCCATATTGAATATTAAAATACATAATTTTTCATTAAATGAATTTTTATTATTATACTCATATACTTACCTTTTTTAAAAAATATCACATTCTAATATAATATTAAATAACAATTTTTTTCATTTTACTAATCGAAAAATTATTTCTTCGATTAGTAATATGATTTCAAAATTTAAAAATCGCCAAAAAGGGGACGATTACTAAAAACAAAAAATTTGAAAAGATAATTCATAGGAAATTAGTATATCTTTAAATTTCTTCTTTCTCAAAGCGGAAGTTTCATCCCTTTTCTTCTTTTTTGAGTTTTTTTTGCTTTCGAAAATTTTCTTTAAGAATCCGGAGAAATCTGCCCACGTGTGAGATTCAGTACGCAGGTTTAAAATATCCCTTCCTCTTCGTTAGGTTGACGATCATATTCCACGCTTAGTTTGTCGTTTGACGTTACACAGGGCAAAAAGTAATTTTACTTTACAGCTTCCGTTTTTCGGGAACGCGTGCGTGTGTGTAATGTGAACAATTTTTCTTTTAAATAATCTTGTTATGTCGGATGAATGTCGTCCAAGGTCAAACTCACGATCAAAAAGAAGCGAGCGTAAATATTTGCAAATTTTTATCCAATAAACAAAATTGTAAAATATTTATATTAAATGAATATATATATATTAAATGAATATTTATATTAAATAAAATATTTATATTAAATAAATATTTATATAAATAAAATTATTAGTCAATATTCATTTTGATTTATTGATAAAGCGTGAATTGAATACGAAACAAAAGTATGTCTACTTTAAATTTGTAGCAAACTGATTAGATACCCAGAAAACTATTTATTTTACAAAATCTGAAAAATTAAATCTTTTCAAAACAATTACAGTTTTTGCTCTAAGCCTTCACAGGATAGATATTTCTATTCATAAAGAACTATAATTATTGGTCGTTCAAAAAAATAAATGTCGTAAAATAATAAGGTCGTTTAAAAAAGTATTGCATTTCGTACCATTTCCAAACATTTTTACTTTCGATTTTGCTCGCGTGATCTCTACAATTCATTTTTCGTCTTCAAATTTAATTTAGTTGGTATTTATTCTTTCCGCTCGTAAAAACGTTTTCCTTCCAAAGAACAAAAATTAAAAATAATGAACAATTTGCGAAAAATCAATTGCTCAAACTTTGACTGCTTTAGGGTTTTAAATAATAAACAATTTGTGAAAAATCAATTGCTCAAACTTTGACTGCTTTAGAGTTTTAAATAATATACAATTAGCATATTATGTCAATTGTTTTCAAAATTTCATCTCTTGAAATTTAAATATGCTATTTGGGTTTAAATTTGAACCCCTCTTGTGATTGAATTGCACATTATGTGTCGTGGCGGTAGAAACTAATATAATTTTTTAATGAAAGAACGGTAATATTTTATTATAATAGGAAATTTCAAGAAAGAGTTAAGGAGGCGGAAAAAACCTGTTCCTCATGTTCGCCAGTCGTAATATTTGATATGGAAATTGTTCAGTGAGCGCGAGCGTGTTTAATCTTCCTTTAATCTACCCTATAACAGCACGGCTAGACGCATATTGTGGTTTCAGAGCAAGCCAACCTCTTGCAGACGAATAATGATGATGCCATGGGGATGAATGATGTTTTACAATAGGGTCCCGTGTCCACAAATTGCACTCTCGTTCCTTTCATTGGGGAGAATCTCACTTATATTGTCAGTCAGTTCGTGCCTTCTTTGCAACCCACAATGCAAATTTTCAACCAACTACAACTCACGAAATTCACCGACCTACTACACACGATTCTCCTTCAATTTAATTAATCCTTCTCATTTTATCTTTCAAAATGATCAACATTATTTATTTATTTAACAAAATCCTTAGGGCAAACTTCAATAATGGGCAAAAATTTGTGTAATTCTTATTTTGATATTGAGAATACAGTTTAGTCTCGAGAAGATGCTCTTATGAGTTTAAAATAAAATAAGTGCAATTTAAATGTTAAATGCCTTGATTTTATTTGATTAAATATGATTCCGTTTGAAAACTAGTTATTATTATTATTATTATTATTATTATTATTATTATTATTATTATTATTATTATTATTACTGTTATTATTTTATTTTATTTTATCTTTTCTTTGCTTTGCTTAGGGGATTCTGGGAAAATCTGATTACAGATTCACATCTAAAAATAAATTTGATGAAATTCTTCAAGTTATTTATTTATTTTCTTAATGAATAATTTATAATTTCGGTGTATATTTTCATGTAATCATTAGACAAAGAATCCTTTTATAATCTTTCTGTTTTCCAGGCAACCGTCTTTCTTTTGCACATCTGGAAATTAATTTTAAAAACGAAATTTTCAAAATTTATTTAAAAAGCGAATTTAGTCAGTTTCAAAATGTCACATTGATGTTATAACTATACTTGATTCGATTGAAATCTGTCCAAGAATAATTTGTGATTAATTTAAGAATATTCATTTGGAACAAAAACTTTTATCCTAGAATTAAGAATACTTATTCTAGAATTAAGAATATTTATTCTAGAATTAAGAATATTTATTCTAGAATTAAGAATATTTATTCTAGAATTAAAAATTATAAGAATATGCTTGGAGCAAGTGTAAGATATATTTGGATCAAGAATAAAATATTATACTTACAACCATGTTTAAGAGTGACATTGAGGTGTCTTTCTGCCGATTTTTAGGCCGAAAGAAAAGTAATCTTTTAAGTTAGTTATAATAGTAATTTATTAAAACTGAGAATAAGATACAAATCGAAGTTGATTCCACGACGATTTTTTGGGTAGTGACGAGTTTCACAATTTGACATCCTTCAATCAGTAACATGCATTTTTGACTTAAGTATTCATTCTCAAATCAATGATGTTTTATTCTTGATTCAAGTATTTCGTTTTGAATTAAAAATAATTATTCTAGGACCGATTACAAAAATACGTTGTGTTGATTTTAGTAGGTATAATTTTTAGTGTTGTTAAACAGAACAATATGGATCTTTAAATTTAATTTGAATGAATTTGTTAAAAAGAACTACATTTGAAAACTGGTAATTAATTTAAAGAAGTTTTACAATTGTTTAGTATTTATTATGTTTAGTACTTCATTTAGTATTTCTTTTATTTTTTTTATTATTGTAAAAACATGTTGGAAATTTATATTAGCATACTTTTTCTCTTACCAGCCATAATGCTTGCAATGGCCGCAAAATACAATATTGTATAATGAAAACAGCAAGACTCATTTTCGAAAATACACTTTCACTTTTGCTGACCTCTATTTTTGCTGTTTTTTACTCGATTTTGTAAACTTTTAAATTTTGATAGCACTGTTACATTCTCTTTTAAAAGTAAATTGCTAATAAACTTAATAAATAAGAATAACTGTTGATATATTTAGAACTTATCAATTATACGAAACAGTCAACTGTAACAAAGTTTACGTTGTCGGTAAAATGCTTGGGGAATTGAAAAATGGTGGGGGTTTAGTTTGCGGTGCTGGCAGTTGGCCTATATTCTTAAGCAATAATTAAAATCCATTTTGATTAATAAAGTATTTAGTATTAAATCTAGAATTAGCGGCATAAGACAATTGGAATTTTTAAAAAGTGTAAAAACTATTTGCATTGTTAGTTGATAAAATTATGAAAGATAATCGACTATTATCGAGAGGAAAAGATCTTTTAATAATGCTTTTTTTCTGAAAAATATGCAACTTGTCGTACATGGAAGTATAGTAGCTGTAGGTAGAACAGGATGCATAATTTAGAAAGGATATTTTCCTATGTTTCGGAATAAATTTTTCTAACAAAATACTTTTACGGAGGAAAACATTGTAAAATGTATAAATTTAGAATCAATTTCATAAATTTTTGTTTTTGAATAGATAAAATTTTTAAAATAAATTAACGTTTATTAACTAAAGTTAATTTAACTAACGTTAATTTAATTGACATTTCTCTTTTAAAATAATTATAAAATGTTTTAAAATTCATAATAATTGTTTGAATTTTTTATTTTAGATGTTACAAAGTAAAGATTTTTACAACAATTGGTCATCGTTGAGAGAATAATCGTGTCTGTCGGTCGCGTACTTGCCTCGTTATTCTTAATCATTCGTGGAGACTAATTATTGTCGACTATTTTTAATCTGGCTAATAAGTTATCTTTAATATTAATCAGCAATGGTCTACAAAGAATACATATTAATATAGTAAATCTACAGTTATTTGTCAATAGTTTGTTATTGTCGGTTATGAATAAATAATCAGCAGTAATAATTTATAACGGTCAAAAAGAGGATATTCTCAATATTATCAATAGTATTATTTTAAAATAAATGCTTGATCTACCTAATCTTGTAGGTTCTATCTGCAGTCCTAAAATTAATGCATTCTATAGCCTTTTAAATAATTCATTAAAGTATCATTTAGAAAACGTTTTACAAAGATAAAAAGCGATAAGATACATATCTGTCTTGAGAAAAAGGACGAAAGAAAAGTCAATGAATTTCCATCTCGTCGTGTAAACAGACCACAAATGCCGTGACTGCCGGCAAAATTCCGGGTCAAAGTACCTTTTGCTTCAACATTTCTCTTGTTTCAGATAATTATGTTTGCACTATGAAAAAACCAAATCTATACTTTAAAAAATCCATTTTATACAAGTGTTTCAAAATTTAAATCATCATTTTGGTGAAATTTTAAACATTTTAATTATTTCCACTTGCATCTTTCAAATCTAGTAAAATTATTTGAAATGTAATTTATAAAAGTTATTACAATATTTAAAAAGCAGTTATTAAATATTTGTGTGTACGATAAAATGCGAATTTGTTGAACACGTGAGATTCATTCTGAAGAGGAGCAAGTAGAAAAAGTCGATATAACGAGGCAAGAGCTCCCTTTATCTCGTGAATTTGTGCTTTCTGCTTAAAAACTTTAGAAGCTCTTTGTTTCTCTCTGGCTTAGAGACAAGAATTTCATAGAAGATAAAAATGAGACGAAACCTTTTTCATCATTTATTTCTTTGTATATGAATATTATAACAGATGATGATGTATAATTTTTCAACTACCTTAAAAATAGGTTTACATTTATTTTTATAAGTAATAAGCATTTGAATATATTCTTTCATGAGGGATTGATAAATTTCTGCAAAGTTTTTAATATTCAGATTATTTTATTCATAAATAAAATAAAGAAAATAAATAAAATACATAAAATAAATAAAATACATAAATATAAATAAAGTAAAATACCCTATAGGGTATATCTGATACTGTTCTTTTAAAATGTTATTTCTTTTTTTTTTTGTTTGGTTAGTTTTGGTCTGAGGTAAGCACTAATCAGACAGGAGAAAAAATTGTATTTCAGTCCAAGAATTTTTGTTTTCTTGGAGTCCTCGTTTTGAAATTTGTTTATAAGAAATGTCAAAGTACAAAACCCAACCCTTGCCTTTAGTTAAACACATCCGGTTAATAGATTGATGTCTAGCTAATTATACCTGGACCTTAATGGGTGTTCAGAATCAGCAGACCAAGATAATATAATAAACGTCGCGTAACGACTTAGTTTTGTTTCGTAACTTCCGCAGATTGTACATATTGACTTTTTCAATTTGTCATTGAAGGACTAATAAATAATCTAAATCAAAAGAATCCATTTTCGACGACTTAAAATGTGGGTTGAAACCGTTATAGTTATTTTAAACAGCAAACTTTCCGTAATAATAGTCAATGTATCATTTTAATGTACCAGCATGAATGTTTTATTGAAGTTGCAATATTTCCTCTTCTTCAAAATTTTCATTTTATGGCATAAGTAAAAGTTTTTGTTAAAATGAATAACGAATAATTACAAAATGATTGAAACAGCGTAATTTTTTGGGATTTTATTATACATCTTTAATTCTTATAATTATGCATGCTATGTGTACAATTTTGTTTCTTATTTTATGGAAATATTATTACAATTGTTATTTTATATTTAAGAATTAGTCAATAACGAAAATAAATTATTAACTTAAAAATAGCTTAGTAGTAAAATCCACATGAAGTAATATTGATAGCAATATTAATCTGTGGATAATAAATTACTATGGACGGAATATGATAAGTTTGGTTTCTTCTTTAAGTAAAGAAAAGATTATAATAATAATTATATATATGATAATAGTGATAATAGTAGTAATAGTAATAATAGTAGTAATAGTAATAATAGTAGTACTAGTAATAATAGTAATAATAGTAGTAATAGTAGTAATAGTAATAATAGTAATAATAGTAATAATAGAAATAATAGAAACAATAGTAACATAGTTATAATAGTTATAATAGTAAAAATAGTAGTAATAACGGTAGTAATTAATAATGAAATAATTAATAATAATAATAATATTAATAACAATAAATAATAATAAACACGATAACAAGACAATTAATAAACATTTAGTCGTTGATTTACACAATATATCACAAAAAATTATAAATATTTATTCCACATCTTAAACAATTAGGAAACTAAACTATTAAACGTAACCGGAATGTCTGTAATCGAAAATTGATCCTTATGATTGATTATTATTATTATCAGACTTGGAACTAAAATTTGGGTTTCCAAAATGTCCATAGTAATCTAAAGGCACAACAGCCAAATTTTTATTTCCGTGTTGTCTACTATTCACACCAGGCGAATTAAAATTTTGATTATTATTCTGTAATAAAGGATTAAACTTTGAGAATCCATATTGTCTATTATTTACTCCTGGAATTTTAATATTTTGATTTTCAAATGTACGTGGATTATTGAAATTTTGATTTCCAGAATATGGTGAAGAATTAAATTTAAAATTTCCAGATTGTTGTGGAGGATTGAAATTATCAGGTTGCTGTGGAGGATTGAAATTATCAGGTTGTTGTGGAGGAATAAAACTTACAGTCTGTTGATCATTATTGAAATTTCTCAGGAATGATTCTACATTTTGTAAATTTGGTGGCTGATTTCTAAATTGTTGACCACTGATTAAGGAAAGAAGATTGGAATTTCCATTTGCGGATTGAGCATTGTTATCCGTGAAACCTCTGTATTGAAATTGTTGATTTGGGGTTATAGGCATTACATGCTCTGGTTTTTTGATTGCATTGTTTGATACTCCAGCTATTCCGTATTTGTCTACATAGTCGAAAAATGATCCCCATGATTTGAACTTATTAGAAGAATTCAGTTGACTCCATTCGTTCTTAATTAAATTTTGTAATGTATTCGCATCCTGTAATGAAAATAGTTTTACTAGTACGACTCTTATTACAATTAAACTTTTAATATTTTTGTTACTATTATCAATATAGTAACTTACTGAAGGTCGAACAAACGAAACTGCAAATAAAGCAGAAAAAATTGAATTGAAAAGTCCTTTACCACTTTTTGAAATTTTCATCCGTTTCGGAGTTATAGCAATTCGAAGTTGGCCAATGACGAGCGAGCTAGATATCCATCCCCTCTACCGTGACGACCACGCAGCGGAGCAGCACTACTGCGCGGTCGTCATGAAGGAGGGGATGGATAACTAACTCCCTCACCATTGACCAATTTCGAACCGTTGTAACTCCGAAACGACTCAAAATTTTGAAAAGTGGTAAAGGACTTTTTGATTCCATTTTTTCCATTTTATCTACACCTTTAATATGTTCGCCTTAAGGCAGGGTACTATTGTTCCATAGAAATAAAAACAAAAACTGTCATTTTTATGGAGTTGTGTAAATTATTTTGCACTTACCATTGTAGACAGTATCTTCTGAACCGCTTTATTAATTTCGTCATATTTAATAAACAGATTAGGAAGATTTTTGTTTAAAATCTGTTTCACGTGCTCAACGTTGTTCATATAATTTTGATTCAGTAAGCCACCAGGATTTTGATTCACAAAATAGTTGACCAATTCTTTTGATACGTTTTCCAAAACTTGATTTGCGAAATCATTTTCGCTGTTTTTATTATTATTTATCGCTCCTAAAGAAATATAATATACATTCACAATTTATTAATTTATTAACTTATTAATTTAATAATTTAGAATCAAAAAAGATCTTTTGTTGAAACAAATTTTAGTATTCAACATTAATAAAAACAAAGCTTCCTTTTTGAGGAAGTAAAAACAAATCAACTATCCTTAATTTAAATAAAAAAATTTACTTGTATACTTTTTGGATGTAATTTTGTTCTTATTTTAAGTATAAATAAGAATATTAATAATTTTTAATAATATCAACATCAACAAAAATATGAATTATAAAATATTATTAGCATACCTTGATTATTGTTGATGTCCCGGATGTTAACTTTGTGTAAATCTACGACTTTTGAACTATTACTCGTGGTTTGGGGATTATGTACCATTTTCTTATCGGTGGTTGATATTTTGTCTTGCTCTGTGGTTTCTAACTGACGAAAATTCAATTTATAATTTTGTTAAAAATAATAAATCAATCAATAATAATAAATTGTAACGTTTTTTTAAATTTAATGACATTTATAAGTTTTGGTTACCTGATTAGAGGATAAATGTACCAAATTCTCTGTTTCTTGATCTAGAATCATAGCATTCTGTGGTTGTTGGTGATTTTTTTGTTCATTTAAATTCAACGCTTCTTTAGGTTGGTCTCTTTGTGGTTGGTCATTTTTTTGATCATTTAAATTCAACGCTTCTTTAGGTTGTTCTTGAATAAAAACTTGTTGCTGTTGTTGCTTTGAATCGTCAGAAATACCTGTAATAATAATCCGAGGTTGTTGAGGTCCTTGTATAATTATTTTCTTATTAGATTCTTCTTTAGGTTGAAGATTTGCAAAGTACTGTTGAACTGCTAATTGTTCTGTTCCACCAGTAACAAAAATAGGTTTTTGCTCAGTTGTTTGAACTGGTTGATAATATTTGTCAATTGATTCAGAATTTATTAATCTTTGATTTATTGGCAAAATATTTGAAAATTGCTGAATTGGTTGGGTATTTTGAATCTGATACAATGTTTCTTTTGGTTGTATGTTCCGAACAAAATTTTGAGAAGGTTGTTGTTGCCAATTTGGATTTACAAAATACAGTAGAGTTTCACTTGGAGCTTCAACATTTGATTGAGGTAAAACATAAAAGCATTTCTTTTCTTGATTGCTTTTCTCTCCTTTTACGAAATTGAAAGATAAAATTGTTGTTGAAATCTGTAATTATAAATTATTTAGAAACTGTTATTCTGGTCGTTTTTGGTATAAATATAAAAATTATACAGTTTTTCGTCAAGTGTGTATCTATGTTTAATATTCAGAAATAAATTTATTGACAAAGTTCACTGTATTAACATTTAAATTTATTTTCATTCCCTATTTGCCATTTCCTTTACTAATTTGATATGATTATAATAGTTAGAATCTTGAAGCGTAAAATCGTTCAGTTCTTTTACGGTCAACATTTTATTTCCACGAAAATGCTATTAAATTTATTTCTATCGAGTAATGAAATCATTTTATTCACCTTAAACTTTACAGTTTAATTTAGAAATTTATTGTTTATTTGAAGATGATTCTGATAAATGAGGTATTGATTAAGTTTCTTGTAATTTTATTTGATAAACTGTTTACGATTTATAAATTTTTATGATTAATAATTAACAATAATAATGATAATAAATAATAATAATAATAATAATAATAATAATAATAATAATAATAATAATAATAATAATAATGAAAATTGACAATAATTTTATGATTCATAATTGACAATGTTTTTATGATGTATAATTAAAAAATTATTAAAACTATTACCAGTAAATGCAGTTTGAATTCCATGGCTGGCTGTTAATCAACTGAGAACTGAATGAAAACTGAATCTAAAAAGAATGAATAACTTTTCAGGTTACAAAAAATGCTGACGATCTCTTTGTGGTGTTTGAAATTAATCCAATTAGCAAATTATTTCAACGCGAACAAGTGTGATGAAAGTTTTGAATGAGACCTGCAAGTTGGTTGATTTTGTACATTATTTTGAAATCGATTTTAAATAAACAAATCGCCTAAGTTTTCAATAAATCTTTTTCTTTAACTAAGCATTTATTTGTAACGTTATATGGTTCATTATTTCACATTATATCGTTTTAAATTTATTTAATATTAATTAATAATTAATTAATATTAATTATTTGATATTAAATACACAAAAATATTTTATAAACTTATTGCATAGGTTTTTATATTAAATTGTTTTATTGTGTTTAGTTTATACAAATAAAATTACATGTATAAATTAATATAAATTGATTTTTCATTTATTTAATTTAAGGATAAGAAATTATTAAATAATAAATGTAATTCATCGGAGTACTTAAAATAATTAGAATATTTTGAAAAGTGTATATTTTTTAAAATTTTCGTATTAGTTTTTTCAATGAAGGAAATGTTTAAAATCATTAGAACCAGAATAAGGACTAAGATGTTTTCTATTTAATTTCCGTTAATAAACTTTATGAGTCTGCTTTTGAAACGTTAATTGCGACTCGTTGACACTAGATTCAGGTGCAATGAACTTCAATTTAGATGTACTTTAAACTTGAATGAAATAGTTTTTTAATTATTTTTAACACTTAGAAACAATGTTTTTCATTAATTTTATTCCTTAGGTATATTTATTTTTAAATTATTTTTAATTTCTATAAAGAAATATTTTTTTAGTAATTCTTCATTTCGAATCTAAAACACAATGGTTCTATTGGGTAAAAAAGTTCAATATTCCAAATACCTACATTTCAAATACCCACTACGAAATCTACTTACAATTCAATGCTATTTTATGAATGAATTTTTTATTCATTGGAGTTTAAAGTTTGATTACTAATCAATTACATAAATTATTTGGTTATCAGCAAATATTGCTTGTGATTCATATTTAGTATTAAGCAATCGATCAGAAAAACAACTAGGACTAATTTTAAAATAAGAACATACGCAAACAAAAAATGTTGACATTGCATTATTTATTTTTGCTCATTTAGTAAATTCTTAATTTTATTTTTCAAAAAACTGTATTCTTTTTAAATATTGATTTATAAATAAAATTAAGTCTAAAAATATTTAGTCTATTTTTTCCACTTTTACTCATTAAAAATCCAAAGAAAATCAAGTGTTTGCTCTTATTTTTATTAAACAATTTTTAAATTATTTGTCCAAAAACACATTGAACTTATTAAAGAATTTTGAAAATTGAAATATTAAAAAATCAAATTTTTCGCACACAATTTTTTAATTCCGATTTTGAAGTGCAAATAATAATTCAAATTAAATAAGGAAATTTCTCTCAGGACCTTAGAGAAATTATGGAAATTGTTTGATTATGGAAATTTCTTAGTTGTTATTCTAACCGATAGTCAGTAAATTAAGTTTATGTCAATTGAGAACTTGTAGTCGTTTAATCAAACTCTAAATACTCCTTTGTTTACTTAAAAGGAACGACGTCCACTGTTTGCCAAAGAAACTAACCGTTAGAAGTATATTTTCTAATTCAGGATCTATCCAATTTATAAATTTAATTTTTTATACGAAATTTATTTACATATTTAAAACAACTGGTACTTTTCAATTAATTTGCCAACAAAATTATTGGGGTCGTGGCTTATGCCTGCGGATCTTCAACTGTTATGTTTTTGTTTATCTGGTTAAAATAATAGGCAATTTTTCGATTGTATAGATTTCCAAAACATTTTTCAAATCATGAGTTGACTCATATGTTCTGCCATTCCTGCACAAAGTATTGATATTGTAGTCCATGAAAATAATTCTGTAAATCAATAATTCATCTGATTGTATGTCGCATAAAATTAAAATGAAAAAATAAGCAATCTAAATTTAGCGAAATGAATTTAATTAGATTAGATTATTTATTTGTTCTAATTCATACATACAATGAATATACAAAAAAGACTCTTTTCAATAACTAAGCAAATTAAATATACGAACACAAGTACAAAATCCATACGTTTACAAATGTTAGTTCGTTCATTCTAGTTTCCAACATTTCAATTATAATATGTACATAAATCTTAATCAAGGATGGGTCATTAGTGAACCCAATTTAATTATCCATTAAGCAGTTCATTTGACGACATACAAAAATCGGATTTAGAAAATGATTGAGTTTAGTTTAAAAGATCAATTTGCTAATGGTGATTATTATTTCAGGTTGCGTATTCGGTACGTGATGCCGGCAGCGCACCTAACGCTGCGGGAAGAGGACGTGGTACGACTTACCTTGGAGTTCTTGCACAGCCGAGACCTTCACATATCCCAATTATCCTTAGAACGTGAGACTGGAGTGATAAATGGCCAGTACAGCGATGATGTTCTTTTTCTTCGTCAACTCATCCTCGATGGACAGTGGGATGATGTATTGGAGTTCATTCAACCACTGGAAGCCTTACCGGATTTCGATATGAGAAAGTTTACCTACTCGATATTGAGACACAAGTATGTCGAGTTGCTTTGCATCAAGTCAGAGGCCAATGTCATTATCACAGGAACCAATGGCAGTGTCGACAATGCCGTCGAAGAAGTTGTCAAAGTTCTCAGTGATCTTGAGAAGGTCGCACCCACGAAAGAAGAATATAGCAGTCTCTGCTTACTTCTAACCCTCCCTAGACTCACTGATCATCTTCAGTACAAAGACTGGAATCCTAGCAATGCAAGAGTTCAGTGTTTCCGGGAGGTTCATCCTCTTGTGGAGAAATTCCTACCCGGGGATCGAAAAAGTTCAGATCCATCTCATCCCGTTACCTCAGCAAAAAACGATAGGCTAATTCAACTGATTATCAAGGGAATACTCTACGAATCGTGTGTTAATTACTGTCAAGCAAAAGCTACTGGTTCCAAAGAAAGCGAGCAGGTTTGTTTCCATTTACTTCTTCTGTCTTTTTAAATTACTTAAAACAATAGCAATATAAAACAAATTAACGCTTATTTCTATCCCTGATACTTTTTGCAGATTGAAATGAGTTTCTCGAGACTGCTGGATGGCTCGGTCGGATTCAGTGACTCGGATCTTAGTTTGTTATCCTGGCTACAAAGTATTCCACCCGAGACGTTTGCGGTCCCTTTTGCTCAAAGAACATTAAATGTTGACGTGGAGCGGTTGGAGAGACCTTCGTTAGAGACTTCATGGACTGAACACATGTTGATCACACCTATTAAACCAAAAACTTTTCCTCATAGTGCAATGCCCTTCACCAGGCCTAGATCCGCGGCGGATATGATGTCGAGGAGTTTAGTTCCGGCACTGGAAGCTGGTCTGGGTCCAAGAAGTCCTGGCCCAAGGAGCACGATGATTCCTTCGGCAGCCTTGATGGCCCTCTCCACCGGAGACATCAATCCAATGTCCAGATCCTCCTTTGCGAGCTTCCATCTCACTGGGTTCAAAAATAATAAACTCATGAACACCAGTGTTGATAGATTGTTCGAGAACGAAGGAGATGTCTTCCTCAGCTCCAGCTACGCTGATTTTCAACAGTTACCTTCTATCCAAGAGGCTATCAACGCCTCACAGTCAAAAGTTCCTCTCAGAACTCGAACCAGCTCCAAGAGTCCAGACGGTTGGTATAAAACACTAATACTTATTGTCTAACTTTTATTTAATATCTTAACTTTGATTATCAGATCTGATATCAGAGTCATCAGATCTGTAAAACCTTAAAGAAGCCAAAGATGTTTTGAACTTTGTTATTAGGTGCGCAATTCAGTTATCGCTGTTTTCTTGATAAAAATACAACTTTATTTTGAAAAAATGGTTAAAAGTGAATCATTCAAAGTATTGCCCATCGCTGGTTATTACTTTTTCCCATCTTTCTGGTAGATCTCGTATACCGTCGCAGTAAAACTGTTCATCTTTTGAGGCTATTCACGAATCAAGCCATTTTTTGATGTCTTCAGATGAATGGAACTGCTGGTCAGCTAGATCATGTGCCATTGATCGGAACAGATGATAATCGGAAGGCGCAATATCTGGAGAATATGGCGGGTGGGGCAGGATTTCCCATTTTAGCGTTTCCAGGTAGGTTTTAACGGGTTTGGCAATGTGAGGCCGAGCGTGGTCATGCTGTAGAATCACTTTTTCATACCTCTCTGCATGGGAATACCGATCCCCAGTGATGGTTTCGCTTGGTTTTAACAGTTCATAATAAATAACACCAACCTGGTCCCACCAAATACATAGCATAACCATCGCAGCGTGAATATTCGGCCGAGGCGACGACGTAGAAGCATGACCGGGCAGTCCCCATGACTTTCTTTTCTTTGGATTGATGTAATGAATCCGTTTTTCATCACCCGTCACGATGCGATGAAGAAAACCCTTCCTTTTTTACCGCTGGAGCAGTTGTTCACAGGCGAAGAAACGACATTCAACATCCCTTGGTTTTAACTCATAAGGAACCCTAGTCCCATGTTTCTGAATCATTCCCAAAGCATGCAATCGCTTGGAAATGGATTGGCGGGTAACTCCTAATACTGAAGCAAGCTCTTCTTGCGTTTGACACGGATCCTCATTGAGCAATGCTTCCAATTGAGCGTCTTCGAAGGTTTTTGCCCTTCCCTCACGCGGACGGTCGTCAACATTAAAATCACCGACTTAGAAGCGACGAACCAATCTCAGCACGTTCTTTCACTTAAAGCATCATATCCATAAACTTTTTGTAGCTCTCGATGCGCTTCAGCCGCCGTTTTTTTCGAGTGAAAGAGGAAAATCAACACTTCCCGCAAATGACGATTATTCGGCACAAAATCAGACATTCTTACAAAACCAAAAGTATATGATACCAAAACAAAATCACTAACGTGTCGAAGCAGTTTGCTTACCATTTGTCTAAGCTTGGTTTATGACGTTTAGGTTACGTTAGAATCGACTAGCACACACTGCTGGCGGCATCTATTGACAAACAGCGGGAACTTAGTTGCGCACCTAATATTTTGTTGATTTGTATTCGATTTCACATGAGAAAAATTTCTAAAGTTTTCATTGCTTTTGAAGGTAGTAAAATAAATCCATCGGCGGCTTCGACACCTGAACGGAGAATACCAGGCCGTGAATCTCCTGCGTTATCGACTGCTAGAAGTTCCAGGAGGGATTCTTTAGCAGATAAACCTGTTGGTGTGGCAGCCAAGCTTCCAGATCCATCGACTAATCATGCGGCCACTACCGGTGAAAACTTAGAGCAGAGCTATAATGGTGATCTTTTTAAAGAGTACCAGAAACAGAAACAGAGGCTCCAAGAAACGATACAGCAGAAGGAAAGGGAAAGGGACGAACTTGTTCGACAATTGTCAGCACCTGCTCCTCAAATCACTGACAACAGACTGCATAATGAAAAGTAAGTCTTTAAAAAAATTATCAAAAAGGAAGGATTTTGCAATAAATTAGTATTTTTGTCAGCTCCTCAATACAGTTCGTTACTCCAAGATTTTTAATTTAGTAATTTATCTGCATTACTATGCCTGATAATTAATTGGCAGACCTATTAAGAAAAGTTGATTTACCAAAAATACAAAGTTGACCTTTGTAACTTACTTTCATCTAACAAAATTACGTATTTCATTTCCAAAGCAGAAGGCACTGCCTTTGATTCGTAATAAACATTCACGTATTTTGAATATAATAAGATTCACTACACTTTCTCGGATGAATTTAAATCTTAACAAAATATGGATTTTTCACTTTTTTGCAAATTTCAAGGTGTTCCTGATATTTTTTTGGCATTTTTGTTTTTGTATTCTATTCAGCATGAATAAACACGAATTTTAATGTAGGTTAGAAACACTACACTTTCCTGGATCAATCAGCACTTGAATTAAAATATCGATCGAAAAATTGAAATGTATGAAAGATAAACGTTTTTGCAAATTTCAAGGTGTTCCTGAAATTTTTTTGGCATTTTCGTTTTTGTATTCGATTCGGCATAAATAAATACGAATTTTAACGTAGGTTAGAAACACTACACTTTCCTGGATCAATTAGCACTTGATCAAAATATGGATCGAAGAATTGAATTGTATGAAAGATTCACGTTTCTGCAAATTGCTAGGTGTTCCTGAAATTTTTTTGGTATTTTTCTTTTTGTGTTCGATTCGCATTAAATGAATAAACACGAATTTTAATGTAGGTTACAAACACTACACTTTCCTGTATCAAATAGCACTTGATCAAAATATGGATCGAAAAATTGACTTGTATTCATTTCACGTTTTATTGGATTCACGTTTTTGCAAATTTCAAGCTGTTCCTGAAATTTTTTTTGCATTTTTCTTTTTGCATTCGATTCGGCATGAAAAAACACGAATTTTCGCATAGGTTATAAACACTACACTTTTCTGGGTCAATTAGCACTTGATCAAAAACTGGATCGAAAAATTGACATGTATGATAGATTCACGTTTTTGCAAATTTCAATGTTTTCCTGAAATTTTTTTTGCATTTCTCTTTTTGCATTCGATTCGGCATGAAAAAACACGAATTTTAGCGTAGGCTACAAACACTACACTTTTCTGGGTCAATTAGTACTTGATCAAAAACTGGATCGAAAAATTGACATGTATGAAAGATTCACGTTTTTGCAAATTTCAATGTGTTCCTGAAATTTTTTTTGCATTTTTCTTTTTGCATTCGATTCAGCATGAAAAAACACGAATTTTAGCATAGGTTACAAACACTACACTTTCCTGTAACAATTAGTACTTGATCAAAATATGGATCGAAAACTTGACATGTATTCATTTCACATTTTATTGGATTCACGTTTATGCAAATTTCAAGCTGTTCCTGAAATTTTTTTTGCATTTTTCTTTCTGCATTCGATTCGGCATAAAAAAACACGAATTTTCGCATAGGTTACAAACACTACACTTTTCTGGGTCAATTAGCACTTGATCAAAAACTGGATCGAAAAATTGACATGTATGAAAGATTCACGTTTTTGCGAATTGCTAGGTGTTCCTGAAATTTTTTTTGCATTTTTCTTTTTGCATTCGATTCGGCATGAAAAAACACGAATTTTAGCATAGGTTACAAACACTACACTTTCCTGGATCAATTCGCACTTGATCAAAATATGGATTGAAAAAAACTCGTGGCCACGTTGGCGAGACTGATTATATAACATAATTCTCCTATGGAAAGCGACTACCTGTAAGGAATAAATGGGATACGGCGTTGTGTGACAAATGTCCGACAGTAGGGTCTGCACTAATCCCTAATTCGCGAACTGCTGTCAGAAATGACTTCCCTTTCTCGATAAACGAATGTACGGAAGAAAGATCTAAGAATGTTTATCGGCAGAAAGATCAATGTTTTTGGCAGGGCAGTATTACATAGCGCCTTTCCGCTTTTTATTTATAAAACCTCAAAAGACTTTAAATTGATATCATTACTAACTCTAAATTAATCTTTAAATAAATAAATTTTAATATTAACTATTAATAAGGGATTTTAACACAGTGATGAACCACATCGACACTGGTATTAAATTAGTCCTAAATGTGCCTTTAATTTTAGGGTTATTGCGGTTTGGATTTCGTAATGTGGACACTCCAGTTTATCGGAGATAAAAATGCTCCTTAATCATGATCATCATGACTTAATTCATCACTGTACCTCGCCCTATTGGCATATCAGTGAAGCTTTGACTCATCTTTCTCATTAAATGCTAAAGTTTACTTTAATTTTAAATCTTTACAATTATAATAGTTTCAAAGTTTTGATTCTACAAAAATAACTAAAAATAAATATTTAAGAAAATAGATAAGTTAAATAAATAAATAAACAATATTTCATTCTAATCAACAAGTTCTTCTTTCATTGCTTCTAATAAGCCTTTAAACTTTAGAACATTTTCAGCAAATGTCTCAAAATCTTTATAGTTCTTTTCAGTTAACTCCAGTTTAACGGACCTTAAATTAATCCTCGTCGGTTTCTTTCCCAGAGAGAATATTGAGCATCTGATAAAGAAATGCGTCATGAATCAAACAGATGGCACCACCCGAGTAAAGTTAAAAGTTTATGGAGCTAGAGTTATTATTTCCCGTCAGTTAATTTTTATTTAATGGCAATTGAATTTGAAATGGAGTTTAACAGTTTTCTATAAAATTGAGAAATTTTCTACATAAGACTTTTAAAGAATCTAAAGGCACTATAAAAATAGATCACTCGGTCTAGACGTAAACATACGGCACCGATCAAAATAGACTTTTCAAAAGGAGCCACTGAAAGAAGTGAGAAATTATTTTAACCCCTGGCGTTAACCTTACGGCGAGGTCTTGAATGAACACCTTTTTTGTTGATTTTGCTTTTAAAGTTCCGGTGAAAGATGAATTTCGCGAAATAGAATAAATCATATACTTAAAATACCAAGTAAATCATAAAGAGTTACTAATCTAATAATTAAACACAATTTATTGAGTACAAATATAGACGTTGGTTTTGTACGAGAGGAACCTCTTGAAATGGAATAGTCCTTATGCAGGTTTTGCTAAAAACATATAATTTTGTTAATGGAAAACAAGAAGTTGAATGTTGAAAAGATTGAAGTTGAAAGATGTTTAAATACAAATGTTATACAAATATATTTACCTAATATACCTTGAAAGAGCGGTTGACCAGAAATGTTTATTTCGGGCTCGTGCGGTACTAGGTTTCTACAGGTGAGATAATCCCTTAACCAAACAATCCTAATCGTCTCTCCGAAGGTTGTCGGGTCTGCTGCCACAAATCCGCGCCTTCGCATTTATTGAAATAATCTAGATTCGTATTTCAATAAATTTGATGTACGTTGATTTGACTAAGAAGTCGAAAGATTGTCACAAGAATTTTGCCTCAAACTTGGAACTGGATTTAGTACAATCAGGCCACAAAATAACACAAGTAACTGGACAAGACTTAGATTCAGACTTTGACGATTTCCACTTAGATTTAATTTCGATGACTGGTCAAGATTTAGAAACTGGTTTCGACGATCAGCACAAGACTGAATATCCTTCCGGCTCATCGGTCCTTTTATACTCGTGAAAATGAAGGGTGACTTCTTGACCCTCGATTAGGGAAGCACCCCAATTATTGAAAGATGAAGGGTCAAATTATGAATCACAGGTAAATGCCCGCGTTAAAAACGATACGTCTAAAAATAAAATCAATAATATGACAGATGGTACTACACGTGTTAATAATGTAGCTAATCAATACAATATAAAGAAAAAATTTTAAGATAATGTACACAAGTCACAAGGACGTGACAGTACTTAAAATTAATATTAAAGGTAACTTTCAGGGAATTTTTCTTTCGATATATCCAATGAAATTTCAGGTTGGGACTAAAAAAAAGTTGAAAAAATCACCCTAATGTAAAGATCACTTCACTATAGTATAGTTACTCTTATAGTGAAGTAGACTATTTATGAACGCATCTCTGTATAATATTAAGAAGAGATCAAATTAGTATCTCAATTCCAAAGATTTTTAAAATCGATGAAGTTTTTATTCTTGGAATGTAAGTCTTGTAAATAAAACAGCGACTTGAGATTCTTGAAATGTTATTTGAGTGCATATAGCATAATTGTTGATACAACAATTGAAACAGTCGTAAGACTTCTCAAATGTCGCCGTAACAAGTTAAATTCATAGTGCCTTGAAAATTAATTTTCTCCTTAAATGAAACAAATCGGTAGAATTTTTTTTTAAATTTTAAAGTACAGTGGGACAGAATAGAATCGAAAGTGGAATTTGGCTATAGTTCGTTGACATCCTTTGACGACATTGTTTCCGAGACCATGACCGGATACCGGATGTATGGATCACAGTCACGGCGAGACTGTATTCCGAGACTTGTGGTCGATAAAAGTTATTCGATTGTTCAAACGTGAATTCGTTCTCATCACTTGTGATGTCATCGCCTTCATAATTTAGAAGAAACTTGAACTTCAGTTCGTACATTTTTATACGATATATTACCTTCTTAGAATGCTTTTGTAACAGTTTTACATCATACAATTCTTATCGTTTGTTTAAAGTGTAATTAATTCAAAATTATTCAAAATTTCGGATGTTGCAGCGGAAATTCCAAGATTGGTCAATTGATGAGTTTTTAGCTCTTAAATTGTTTCTTTCCATTTTTCGTGAAATCTTGATTTCTTGAATCGTGGTGTATTTATTTTTAATTCAGAAGATGATTAGAGCATCAATTTGAGGATAGTAATTACACGAAGATGCGAAAGATACGAAGATACGAAGATTTAAAATATGAATTTAAACTTGCCACTTTTGCTGACTATTACCGTATGTCATTCAACTTCATATTCCTTCTGTTCCCGCCCTTGGATTTTGTGTAATGTTGTGAGGCTTTTTCAATGTGATTGCTGCCTTCCTGCCTTTCGACATTATTTCTCTTTTGAGACTCAACATATTATGGATCTTTGGTAGAATTTATCTAACTTTCTGTCTCCTATACGCGAAACTCCCGTGACAATGGTTCATTCCCAGGTGGAACGTTTCTACGGAAAACGCACCACGGAAATTCCGTATAGAATTCCGCAAATTTTCCGCAACCCTGAAAAAGAGTGTCTAGACAAGTTCCACACCAAAAGGGTTGAAATTGTCATTTGAATCTAGGCACTGTTAATGAATTTTGCTCGAGTTTTTGGATTTAGTCGTACTATATATTCATGTATTCAAATTTGTTTTTTGGTCTCATTCGTGTGCTTTCGTGTGCATTCGTGTTAATTGATTGAAAGATTAATTTAAAATCGTTACAGTGACTCAATTGCATGTTTTATTTAAAATTTCAGAAAGTGTAATTTACAATATTTTTATAATAATTGATGTAAAAATTATC
Source organism: Ganaspis sp. Gsp50 (assembly GCA_011057455.1). Lineage (NCBI taxonomy): Eukaryota > Metazoa > Arthropoda > Insecta > Hymenoptera > Figitidae > Ganaspis > Ganaspis sp. Gsp50. The sequence goes on along the minus strand of WNHD01000258.1, from coordinate 13,464 downwards.
GAGAGAACTTTGTCTTAGATTTATTTTATTTAGAGATTCGTAATTTAAAATATAAAAATAGTTATATGTTTATTATAATGTATTTAGAAAAGAACATTACTAGAGTAGAAAAAAAGAAACTGATTTAACTAAGCCAGGTGCAACTTTGTCAATACTAAATCCACGATAAATATTTCCTTTTTCGAGTTATCGCGTGTAAGATCTTACATGTTCTTAAAAAGAATTGTTTATTAGTTTTAAGATAATAATTTATGATAAAAATGTATTTGAAAGTAGACCAGTGTATAATTATTTTAAAGTCGGTAATTACAATCACTTTCTCGCCTTTTCTCTAGTACTTTATCAACTATTAATAGACCATAATTTTAAATTGTTAATATTCTGCATTTTTGTTTTTTAAAAAATGTAATTTTCACTGAATGAATGATTCTGATTGATGAATGAATTAACTGAATGAACAGATTAGAAACAAGTGTTCATCTTTTGTTTCCAATTTGATTTTCAATTCGTTATTAAATTTCAATTGTATTTTAATTTGAAATTCAAATTAGATTGGATTTCGAATTTCGATTTGGATTTAATTTTAAGTTGCATTTATGAATTGTAATTAAAAGATGATTTTGCACATAAAATTTTTCAATTCTGTTGCTGTTTGAGTTTGTACATATTCAAGTAGCAATTAACAATAATTAAATGTTAATAAATAAAACCAAATAGAGGTCAATGCCTGTTTTGAATGAAAGGATTTGATCTTGATTTCTATGAATGAATGTCTCTGTCAATTATTAAGAACAAGAAACAAGTCGACGCAAAGGGGCAGAAAGTTATTTTAATGTCCAACTTTTTGCCAGTGAAAGAAAAATGGAAGTAAAATTAGAAAAAAAATTGAACCGCTCGTTAACGTAAGGTTAAGAAATTCGTAATTATGGACCCCGTACGAAATACTTTAGTCTCGAGAAAAATGTGTGCAAAAAATTATTACCCATGTTCTGAAAAACTGGGGGCAATTTTAGACTCTTGTGAAATACTATTATACGATCTATTGAACAATTTAATATAATTTAATATCTTATTAATCTCTTTATATTTATGTAGGTCTTAAATAATGCTTACATTTTTGAAATATAATTAAAAATTAACAATGTAGTGTATTTATTAAATGATGAATAGTTATCATTTGTTCTGTTGTATAATATAATATATATAATTGATCATATCATTTAAAAAGCACGTGGATCGAAAGAGAGTACAGATGTATATTATACTTTATAACATGGAAAATAACGGCTGTGCTGTACGGTCGTCTATTTGCTATATTTTACTCTACACCATCTGTTAGACGGTCTTGTGTTCGTACACATATGAATATTAACACATACGCTATACAAGTGTACAGTTTATTTTGAAATTTTAATTTTTCACGAAAATTTTAATTACATTGCAGGAAATTACATTCTGATAAAAATCTCAAACCTTGAGCAATTTATTAAAATATTTATCTCATAATAAACAATTTGTTTAATTAACTTTCACAAAATTCTGAAATTTGCTTACGTAAGTAGAAAAAACATCTTTTAGTTTTTTTACTTTTAATATATATTTCCTCAATATTTTTTATTTTATGTCATCCGGTTTATTGTAATATTTGCTTGTGAGCTAACGTTTATTTATTTACGACTCAGGGACATTTTTTCCTTATTTTGGAGATGTTTACTTTTCTCAGAATTTCATTCTTTCTTTTTATCTTTCTTTTTATTTTTCTTTTTCTTTTTATCTTTCTTTTTATCTTTCTTTTTTTAGCGTTTATTTATTTATTTGATTCGTTGTGGAAGAAACGCAGAAGTGAAAATTTAGAAAATAATTGCCTTGAAAAAAAACGATTGATTTCAAATTGAAAACGAAGAAAATTGAGTCGAAATTAACATCGAAGTTAATATGAATTAAGGTCATGTCCAAGAATTCGGATGGTAATTCAGAAATCTAACTTTATGTTTATTTTTTCTCAAGTTTCTTTTTGAAAATAATGAGGCAGACATTCATGACACACTTGAAGGGTTTTTGAGATGATTTCCAAAGTTGCAAATCAATATACTTTTTAATTTAACTGTAATAAGTGAAAAACTAATATGTCGGTAAGTATGTTTATCGACTTATTTGTTTTTAACTACTTACAGTCAAACCAGAAAAAGTATTGCTTTGAAACTTTGGGAATCATCTTAGAAAACCTTCAACTGTGTCATGAATGTCTTGCTTATTTTTATTTTTAGAAAAAAACTTCAGGAAAGAATAACAATAAAAGCAGATTCCTGAATTATCATCCGAGTTCTTGGAGATTGCCTTAATTTTGAAGAGAATCAATAATAATTTACAATGTAAGTAAATACAATACATTTTAAACAAAATAAGACAACAAAAAATGCTTAAATATAAAATTAGTAATAATTATATAATTTAGTAGAAGTAAAGTAAAGTTTAAGTTAAAATTAATTTCAGAACAATTGAAATTTAAAAAAGAATGTAGATCTATCATATCTATTTATTATATCTTAGTTTCAGTTAATTCGACATCATTTTCAATAAATTGTATTCCAAATTACAATTTCATTTCCTCCCTAATGTTTATAAATGAAAATAATAACTCTGGGCTAATTGCGCATACATATATGAAGTTAAAAAAAGTACGCGTATAAAAATAGGGAAAAATAATAAGTGAAATTCCCATTGTTATTATTCTTGTAATTGAAAATGACTTGGCAATATAAGCACCAATATCGGTTTTCTCTAATTGAAATGGAGAGAAATTTTCATTTCATGATTTCAGTTGATTGCTCATAAGCAGAATCACCATAAGTGATGATTTTACACAATTCTTGAAGCGAAAATCAAAGCAAGTCGCGAGTTAAGGAACGATACTGACTTTGACGAAGTCAGTAAACGTGTACGAGGCATGGGAACATGTGTGTTTATGATTTACACACACATTTATCATACTCGAGTGCACATACACTTATGCTGGACATAACGCATGCCGTGTGTAACAAGCGAGGGCCGCTGAGCTCTCAGATACTCTACAGCAAACCACCAGGACGGTAGTGTTTTTAAATACAGTTGCATCTGCACTTTTGTTTATTGTCTGTCAAAAAACCGAAAAAGAGACACTTCGTTAATCAACTTTTAACTCCCAGTGCTTTTCAATTCTTATTAAAGTTTCTTTTATTGTAAAAGCTGGGTTTGTGTTTAATTAGTGATTGCATTGATTAATATTGAGTGACATTTGTTTATTTAGATTTTATTTTCAGTGTTTTATTTATACGTTTATTATTATGGGTTTTGTTAATCTGAATTTTGATTTACTTGAAATATTTGTTGCTTAAGTGAATGTATTTTCAAAATTTAGAGGGTTGTTTGATTTTATTTTAAAATAACTTCAGCCAAAACGGTATTCAAATTGATATTGATATATTTTTGTTTAACCATCTGCAGACTTTGTTATTTAATTTTATTTTGATTTTATTCAAAGATTTATCAGTTTAGATTTCAATCTTGTCAATATTAATTTTATTATTTTTGCTTTTTTTAAGTGTGTTTTTTTGGTACATTCTCATCAACAATGAGAAGGTATTTGGTATTGCAAGTGTCGATTTCAATTTTGAACAAATTTTTGTCGCTTTTTAAATCACTCGATAAATTCTTTTTGTTTCTCCAGAATAAAAACAACTGTTTTTTGGCGCCACCGGAAATTCACTGTCACTCGCTCAATTTTCAATATTTTGCAATGAAATTTTAGGAAAATAAACAAATTGATGTAATAAACTGACACTATTTGTATCGCCAAATTCTTGAAAACACTTTTTTATCGGATCAACTTTACCAAATTGTTTCGATTTATACTTTTTTTTTTTTATAAATTATTGATCAATAGCTTCGTTTTATTGTATAAAATACTTTCCACTTGTTTCAAAAAAGAATTTGGGTTTAGTTAAAAAAGTAATTCTTATTTATTAAAAAAAAATTCCTCTAGGATGAACATTTTTTTTGTGTTTCAGAAAAATGTTTAGACATCTGAATAAATTTTAAAAAGTTTATGCAAGTGCATTTGAAAATACAATTTCTTTAGCGGACTGATTTTAAAAAATTAAAGAAGGTTTCGAATCAATAATTTCGGAATAAAAAAACTCAGTGACTGATATTTGTGTATTACGATTCCAAAGTGTAGACGTTTATAAAAGTTTACTAAATAAATAAATTTTTTAAGTTCTTAAAAAATTTCGATTTAGAATGTTTTTTGAAGAAACTTTCAAGTGCCGAAAGTGTGATTAGTTAATAAAAATGTTGTATCATAAACCTACAACTCCTCGATTTCGTATCGCAGAAAGAGTCAGTGTTTCGGTCAACAATCGACCAGTTTATATGAAACAAAACGGTCATAGCAGCACATGCAGTCTCAGAAGTTCAGGCAGCACACCACCGTGTGTAAATCGGTAATTGTTTAAAAAAAATTTATCACTCTGAGGTTGATACTTTTCTAAAGAACTTCTAATTTATGATTTACGCGCCTAATCGGTTAGCAATCATTCTTGTTTTACGATTATTATTCCCTGTTTACTATTGTTTAAAGTTCATAGATTCGCTGAATGATTATGTATGCTATGTTAGGGATCATAACGGAAAATGTATGCTTAACGTGCTTCCTCTTGCGTGAACATTAATGTCCATAATCCGCGATTTGTCGGAACCACCGTTTATCAAAGATTGTTAAGCAAAATCCAATTTTATGATGGATTCGATTTTTAGTGATGTGTAGGAGTTTTAGATCGGATTTTATTTATTTACCACTTTTTTTAATCTTAGCTTATTTATATTTTGTTTTATTGACAACTTTTTTTCAGACTGATTTCTGTTAATTTTTAATTCAGATCTTATTTTTAAATTTTATTTTGGTTTTGGTATGGTTTCTGTTTCATTCTTGTTTCAATTATAATTGAGGGGTCACATGCAATAATGTAGTAGTCGCTCGGTTTAAAGTCCCCTCTTTTAGGCAGAGCACTATTGCGCAGGGGACACTGCGCACTCGTGTTAACGCATGCGCACTCGTGTTAACATATGCGCACTCGTATTAACGCATGCGGACTCGTATTAACGCATGCGCACTCGTATTAACGCATGCGCACTCGTACTGCCGTATGAGACCCATCAATTTAAGTTTTTTATTCCATTTTTAATTTACTTTGCATTTTAATTTTGATTTTAATTTAAATTTTGACAAGTAGTTTGATTTTTAAACTAAATTGAGGATAAAAATTAACCAATCAATTAATTACTTTGATTAAAATTTAGTATAATAATTATTATCTATTATAAGTAATCTTATTGGTAAAAATTAAGAATTTTAATTGTTGAAGACTTTAGAATTATCACCTGCCTAGGTTGGAGAATATTGTTGTTACATTATAAAGGAGGCTTTGTGTTTTATGACGTCTCTTTTTTCTTTAGTTTTGTAAATTACTTTTGTACTGTCGTTTGCATACAATTTGAAAAGTAACTTTCAAATATGAAGAGTTTAAAGTGCAAAGAAGTACTTTTGAAATGATTTTTACCTTTTGAAGGAAAGTACCGGTTGAAAGTTGCAAAACTGTATTTCCAGCTGACGTTTTTCTTTATATATTCAACATAAAATTATTTTACTTGCTTTCTATTGCAGCATAAAACAACCCTTAGGAAATAAAGGCCCATCACCTGTGCATACCAACACGCCAGCTAGATCCGGTATTCAGTCACCCAAACCAACAATCAATGGATCAGACCCAGTCACGTAAGTTCTTTCATAAAAATTAATGTAAAACTCGAATTTTTCTTTTAGGTCTATTTCCATCTTTCTACTTATTTTTGTTTTACTTTTTCTCAATCATTTTCGGCTCTTCATTTTATTCTTCTTTTAAATTTATTTGTATTTAAATTTTATCCTTTTAAATGTATTTTTCTTTCAATGTTATTCTTTGAAATGTATTTTTCTTTCAATTTTATTTTTTTAATTTTATTCTTTTAATTTTATTCTTTTAATTTTATTCTTTTAATTTTATTTTAATCCTTGAATTTTAATTTTATTTTAAAAATGTTGACCAAAAATAAAATTTAATATTCTTTTTGAAATTTGCTTTCAGGAAACAAAACTCAACCTCCCCAAACATCTACGAGTCGAGAATACCAGAAGGGCATTATGATATCGTAAAACCAGTAAAGGTAGGAAAATTTTTACCTTTTAGTAGCAAAAATCAAGGTTGGAAAGATCGTAACATACTAGAAAAGTGCACGATTTGAATATAAATTTACACATGCCACGGCTTCTTTAAATCTTAAATACTATAATTGACGAGTAATTAAATCGATGAATAATTACGGTCAAGATAATCCTGAATTAATTAAGACCTTGCATGAACTGCATCTGGCAATTCAGAATAGCTTATGTGGATTCAATTTTATAATATTTTTCTACTATTTATTTGTCTTACTATTAATTTCTGTCACCACTTAATTTTTGTTCTTCTTTAACTGCAGTTTTCATTCGATACAAAATTTTATATTATTTCTTTTTTTAATATTCATTCGTTCAATACACTTTGCATTCATTTCAGCATTTTACAATTATTTTAAATCCTTACAGTGCATCATTAATTTCATTAAACAATTTACTTTCTTTTTCATTCTTAATAAAGAACGTTAAAACGGACTTTACAAAATGTTAAAAATAAATCAAATATTAAAAAAGATATCAGAGTATAGGAATATTAAAAAAGAAATGCTGGACAGAAATAGTCAGCAAAAGAGAAATATTAAAGAAAGAAGTTCTGGAGGAACTCTTTTGTAATCTTTTTGCAGAAAAGATTCTCATTTTTGAAAATAATTGTAGGCTTCATTCATACAAATTAGAAATAAAAGCCCCCAAGGGCTAACGCGCAATTACTTGATGAGGAGATTCATGAGGACGTGGAAAGAGAGCGGCACGATTCGCAATGACTTAACTGTTCTGAAAAGGATTGAGAACAGCTTCACTTTTCTACCACAAGTCTTTTTTTAATTAGTACAGACCTCAAAATAGCTAAACATAACAATTAAGTTTCTACCAAGGTGATTTATTTTAAAACTCGGCTTAATCAGATCACATTCTTTTAAAATGCTTGGCAATATTTTAAAACGTACATAACATCAAGACAGGCATAGCAAATCTAAGAAACGATATGGACAAGGAAAGAAAATTAAGATCTTTTCTTGAAATAAACGGAATTCGGAAATAATCAATTATTTTTTAAATTTCGTGAATTATTTACAACAATCTACCAATAAGGTTATATATTATGTAATCGATTAGAGTAATCAACCGATAAGATTTTATTCGTTAGATTTAAATTAAATGTACTAAGTGTGACTCGTTCTGAAGAAAGGGACCTTAGAAGCCTTTACCACTTTTCGAAGTTTTCAGACGTTCCTGAGTTACAATAATAATGATGGGAATAATAATGATGAGAATAATAATGAAGGGAATAATAATAATGTTAATGAATGCGATAATATTAATGATAAAAAACGTGTACATATAAATGATAAAACAAGCGATGTAAATAAAAATAATGTAAATAATGAACTTCCAAAATCTATGGATCCAAGGGAAGAATTATTAGAAAAAGAGGAAAGTGAATATGATTTTAATATTGATAAATGCCCTATGATAGAAATTGAATTAGAAACGATTGAAGTAAATGCATTAATAGATGCATAATTATAATAATAATTATAAAATAATTAATAGATGTAGTAACTTGTATTTCAGAAACTTTTTATCAAAATAATTTTTAAATATTTCAAAATTGTGAAATATTGCCAATAGTCGGTGTAAATATTTTCGGCGCAACAAGTGCAAAATCGATTAAAATTAAAAAGCAAATTTATATTAAATTTAGAACGAATAACTGGAGGGGGTTGTATGTATTTTTGATACTGCCAAAATTAAATAAAGATTGTATTATTGGATTTGATTTATTAGAAAAGATTCAAAGTAAAATTGATTTTAAAAATAATAAAATAAAAAATAAAATTTTGAATTAAAAAATTCTGGAAAATTTTGAAGAATAAAACTATATAATTTGTTTTAAATCTGACGCAATAACTAATAGAGTATCTATAATAACTGATTTTCGATTAGCTAAATGTGATGTGCAAATTTTAAATAACTGTGCTCTTGTCCTTGAAGAAACCAATTAAATCAATTATAAGGTGATTGTCGGCATTTTGAAACATTTGCATGTGAATATTAAAAGAAACTTTAACTCTTGTATTATCATCACTTACTGATCAAAAAACTAGTGGTCTTGTCTTCTTTGAAAAAAGAAAAAGGAACAATCACTGAAAATAAACTTCAATAAAATAATAATAATGCATACTAATAATCTGCTGAAATAATAAGCAGATATAAATTAATAATAAATTAAAATGAATTTAAAGAGTACAAAAATATTATTTTTCATTTATCACGTGTCACTAAAATACTATTAATAATTATTTTCATAAGTTTCTGTAATTAATTTTATTTTTTAAAATTTTAAATGTTTTTTCTTCATTGCTACGTTCAGTCATATGTTTATAAAAACATGAAACTAAAGTTCTCTTAATAATTAAAGACTATTTTAGAATCGAGTCAAGGGACGTGTTATTTAATTGAAACAATTGATGCAATTAATGTGACTAATGAAGAATTCTTGATCTCTAGAAATTGATCGCTTAATTTTTTAAGTAGTTCAGGAAGAAAGTTGTAATTAACTATTGTTCTTTTCTAATTAAAAGATCTTTTGTTTTAATTTTCTTTAATTTTAAATTTCATTATTTCTGTATTTTGTTTTTAATTTTTTATTTCTCTATTTCAATATTTCTAATTCCTCGTTTTGTTATTATTTTATTTCGTTGATCGTTTTTTTGTTGCTTTTATTTCCTTATTTCTTTTCTTTGTTGTTTTTTGTTTGTTTTTAGAATAAAAAACAAAAGTTTTTGTACTTGTCTTTTTTCAATCTATTTTTTTATTTTTAAATTATCGTTTTTTCCTGGAAAAGAAATTATTCACAACAATTACCAATGATTTTTTTCTGTAAAATAAAACAAGCATTGTAAAGCAGAACGACACCTGGCTAGTATTACAATGGATAATAGCGTCACCGGATTTGCATTTCAGGGGCATTTGTGTATATCCTGGGTGACGGAAACGCTCGCTAACAATTCAATTTATTATTTACAACAATCAACCGATAAACCACAAGATTTAAAATTTAAATTGTCATCCTTTTTACAAAATTCTATTGATCGAAAATCCTCTTGCAAATGACGAATTGTTTTATTTTTAAATGCAAAGCACATGAGATTTTATGCGATGAGAAGTCAAAAGGCACTTAATCATTATAAAATTAGTAAAACTGTAAAACAATGAAGACGCAAAGTGAAAGGATACTAAAAAAATATCGTAAGGAAATGAAAATCGTAATGATATAAAATCGTAAAGAAATGATGAATAGAAGCATTTCCAAAAAAATTCAAATTTACACAGAAAAAAATAAGTCTTGTTTTTAGTCCACTTGGACTAAACTTGACTTGATTAATCTTTTAGCCAAAATCTGAACTAGTTTTTAGTCTTTTTAGCTTTCTAGGTGTGATTACATTTAGACTTTATTTTTTCTGTGTAATCAATAATAAAATATAATTGAACAAGAGGGAACTAAATAAAGTGTAATACAAAATAGAGCTCATTTAAGTAATCTTTAATCAGATCGATGAATCAACACCAATTTTCGTTTAACCTCAATACCAGTTACCATAAAATTGAAGAATATCCAGATCTTGACTGCAAATTACACTTAATGTTGTTTTACAAATTGCGATAAAAATTTATCCGACAGTTAAAACTATTTCTATAGTATTTTCATTGATTAGAATTGTTAAAATAACCACTGACATCGTTACCCCTTTCTGGACACACGATGACTCGTTTAAATTCAATCGATTGTCGATTTTTTCAGGGACAGATACGTCATTTTCATTAAGTCAGAAATTAAGGGCATTCGTTTTTAATTAACAAGCATTTAAGGCATTTAATAGCGCTCTTTGATAATTACACTATCATATATTTTTCTTATTGTATTTCATTTCCAATGGGAACCGACTTTTTAAATTCAAAGACTGTGTTACGTCCTGAAGGGACGTTTCATAATTATTTTAATCTTAATATAATTGAAGGCAAATTAGGTTTTTGACACATCCAACTTTGAACCCTTTCAACTTGGCGAATTTTTCATCTAGAGGGGTCTAAGACCACTCAAAATGTTCGAAATTTAATCAAGAAGTCGACAGTGGAAGGCACATATGCAATTGCATTTAATAACTCGACATCATCAACATTTTCAAGGGTGTTTGTTTATTATTACGATTTATGATTTTCTATTGAGCTTAGCCCCTTAAAATATGAAATGATACGTAACATTATTAATATGACATCGAGTAGTATTATTTTGACATGAAATAATTTAGACCAATGGCGCATTACTAATTTGTAAAACTATTAGTGTCAGATTAAGAGCTCTTGCACCAAAGATACTGTACGTGGGAGTAAGCACTTCTTCCAATACTTCAGAATCAGTGATACCTCTTGAATTATGATAATTTTTTTAAGAGACAACTTCTACCTGGTAATATAATTTTTCCTTTTGTCTATATTTATATCTCATATTTTTTGCCTATATTTATCTCGTATTTTTCGGTGAAAGAAAGTAATTTAAAGTAAAAGGAAAATTGATCTTGATTTTTTAAAGTAAAAGGAAAATTGGTCTTGATTTTTTAAAGTAAAAGGAAAATTGGTCTTGATTTTTTAGAGTTAAAGGAAAATTGGTCTTGATTTTTTATTTATAAAGAACTATTCTCGTTCTTTTCTGCACCTATTTTCACTGACTTGGTATCCAATCGTAAAATACTTACTGCGTAGTATTATATTGTTTTTATAAGACTTTGTAAAGAGCACAAATTAAGTGCCTTTAACAGGCCAGCGCATAAACAAAATTGCTTAGAAATTTGCAATAATTCCAGAATGTAGAATGAAATTTTTAAATGATTCCGAGAAATTATATGCCTGATGAAAATAATATCATACTTCGTACGTACATATGATTTCTCTAAAATTTCTTCTATTAAAAAAAAGTTTGCTCGTTTTTATCGTTTTACATAAACTTAAAATATATTTGAAACATTGCCTTATAAATTATTTATAAAAGGAAAGAAAAATAAAATACAAAATACAGTGAATAAATGAGAGAAGTAAAATAAAAGTGAAAATAAAATATAAATATAGCATTGTATATACAAAATCGTTTTTTAATTAGATTTATAATTAGATGATCTAGTGCTTTTATGAAGTGTTTCCTTTCACGAAAGTGGGACGTCGAGATTTAAAAAATGAAAATTGAATACTAGAGAGAATAAAGTAAAAAGTCACTTTGTGACAAAAGAGTAATTTAATGACAACAAAAATAAATGAAATGTCTTGTTTTAAATGTCTTGTTTTGAGTTTCGTATTAATTTACATGTTTTGGTGAATTTTCGGTAAATGTTGTGGATTTTCATTCACCGATAAAAAATTAAACGCTCATCTATCAAGGTAAACTGGAATTGACAAGATTGTAGCGTGGGTGTGAAAAGAAACACTCAGTAACTTGATACCTGTATTATTAGCTATATTATTATTATTATGTACCTTCTTGAATATTAACATTTTTTATTACACTTTTTTCTGTCAAAATAGCGGCTACTATAAAGAAAATCATTTTTTTTTATTCCAATCCTGTTAGATGATAAACATATACAAGTATATACAAAAAATATACAAGTAAGTAAATAACAAGTGATCCATAAATAAATAAGTATAGTACAAAATATCTAATGATACTCAACATTTGTTTTTAAAAGGTTTTTTAATCTCTTTTCAATTTCTTTTCAATCTCTTTTCAATTTCTTTTCAATTTCTTTTCAATTTCTTTTCAATTTCTTTGCAAACCGATAAATTGAAAGCATTAATGACTTAGCCTACTACTTAACCTACTGGTAATTTGTCTAGTTGTTTGATAAATGAACTCCCGCTAATTATCGTCAGACTGCGCCACGATCCAAGGATCGAAAGATCAAGTCGATAAAGAAGTACTCCGACAAAAATGATTTAAGAATCATTACAATTGTGTGCGAGAAAAAAAGTCAGCAATTCTTATTTTTAGAACCGGTAATTTTCAAGATTAGAAGTTTATAGAAAACATTGGCAGGATCGTCAAGATTTCTGGAGTTGGTATTTTAACGGTTTCTGGAGATGATGTTAACGGTTGTCAAATGATCGTTCCGCGCACGAGGATATCAGAAATACCTACTATTTTCACCACGTGTATTGCACCTTCGGAGCCTTCCACCTCCTTCAATATAAAACCACTATGCCACTCCACATATCGTCTCATGAATCATTATACTTGACTATCTCCAACTGCATTCTTGAATCTGTAATTTTAGGTCCTTGGATCATCCGATACTCTCCTTTCATAAACTCGACCAGTGAATTGCAAAATTCATTTTAATATATGTAATCAGAGTGTGTATATTTTTAGCATTGTGTTTAAAATATTTAATATTGAAACTAAGCACAGTTTTAGACCAAAATTCGATATGCTGTCTAGGCTGAATTTTGAATTTTTTATTTCTTTCATTTTAAAGGCACTGATGCAGTTTTCGAATTTTTGGAAGATTTTGATTAGATGTAAGTGATAGATTCAAATGACAAAGTTGTATCACTGAAAAAAAAAGTTTCAAATTAGAGTCAAATTCAGTTCGAAAATCTCCTTTTAAACAAAAGAGTACCTCAGCAAATTCAGTACTTAATTGTAATAAATTAAAACGCATTCTCGACTGAAAACAAAACAGTAGTTGTACCACATGTTAAAAAGCAAATCAGAAAACATAATATATAATGTGTAACATCAAAGTTAACCCAAGTTTTATAAATATAACAAATAAAATTTTTCAAATTACTTTCTTGTATAATAAAATGCTCATTATTATAGACAATATTAATAAACAATAATTCAGATGACAATAAATTAAATTATAAATGTTTTTAAAACTTGGATAAATTTGACATAAAAACAAAATTAAATGGTGTTTATTATGGTGGTTATGTCGAGAACTGAGCTAGTCATCGAATATTCTAATGACTATTTTTCACAAAAATGCTAAATAGGATGTTAAATGTCTAATGTAAAATTTAAATTTTCAATTTAAAATAATACTGTTCGTATAAAGTCGTAAAAATATTAAATAACAAATTTTTAATAAAAAATTGTATTAATTTGAATCAAACAGTTATGCGGAGTATTGTGACCCTTTATTATAGAATTAACTTTG
>WNHD01000257.1:22116-59340 GCA_011057455.1 Ganaspis sp. Gsp50 | reverse complement strand
CTAATCCACAAATACTGTATTGCTGTGTCAAAATCAGCAATACATTATGGTCGATTCTCTTATAATTATCGTAGTACCAAGCAAATATTTTTTTCAGTGCATGTGACTAGTCCCAAAAACGTAATGTTATAATAAAGAATAAGAGTCAATTTTTTAATTGACTCTTATTAAAAGAGTAAAGTTTTCTACTCATCGTCAGAGTCACAAATCACGCCGTTTTTATAACTTTGTTATAAAAAGTATCTTTCGTAACTCGTGTGAAAGGCCTTTTGAAACTCGCACCAAGTTTTTGCAACTCGTCTTCGACTCGTTACAAAGAATTGTGCTCGTTCCAAAATCGCCTTCTTTTCACACTTGTTACGAAATGTACTATATCGAAATCCCGAATTTCAACAATTAAATATCGTTAGACAACTTAAGCTTTACATCGATGCCCGATTCTAAATAAAATGATTAATTCGGTCAAAAAGATTTAACTAAAAATCAAACCGTTTCAATTTACTAAGAAAGAGCGTAAACCGATGGGACTCAAGTCACGAATGATCTTCACTTGTCAAAGATCGGATAGAAAATGTCAATGCTTGCAAGAACTCTTCTGTTTTTATGGAATTGACATATGCATTAGTATTAGTGCATGTATCCATACCCAATTCATCGATATGCATTTTACCAAATCGATGTAGTGGGGATAAATTCAACTCAGGTCAACTCCAACTAAGAACAAGAGTGCAAGGAGTAAGGAATTTATTTAGAACAAGTGAGATCATCGGGTGTTACTATGAAGATTCTAATAAAATATTTTCGATGATGCAATATAGGCGATATTTACAATGACGCATAATAATATAAAGTTTTAGCAACAATAATGAGTTGATTTTTATATTTAATAAAAAATTCTTGATTCTTATATTTAAAACGTTGTATAAACATTTGCGATCAAATGTTATTTTTGAAAAGCCAAAATTTCGAATTAATGATGTTTGATTTCTTATCGCGCAGAAATCTTTTACTTTAATTCAATGAAGACGAAAGGAGGTTTGCATTCTTCGTCTTCTCTTTATTTTAATGTTTTCTATGAATTTGTTTACGTCACGTGACATCAAGTGAGGAAATGATTCTAGTTGCATCGGATTCTATTTTTGCGAATCTTTGTGAAATAAGAATCATTTCTATGGCATAATTTTATATTTGAACTTTTATGAAGTAGCGAGTCTTGATGTCTGTTTATGTTACGTGCCAGAGCAGCGAGTCGCAATAAGACGGGAAGCAACTCTTCGCATGTATTTTTATTTCTATAAACCTATGCGTTTAAGAAGTTACTTTACTCTTAAAGATAAATCAGTAGTACACCACACAACATAATGTACAAATTATAATTCTTTGAACCATAATTTATTCCAGCTTTTTATACTTCATGTATTTAAACATCAATGTGTGAGTATCTATATGACATGTTTCATATACACATACATAGGCTTAAAAATGTTTTGAAAAATAATACAAGATGAAATGTATTTAAATTAAGATGCTAAATTTTTAAACGTAACAAGAGATAAAAGAGAAGAAGACGAAGAAAAAAACGAAGAAGAAGACGACAAAGATGAATGAAAAGAAATATAAAGAAAATTCCAAAATTTTCTGCTCAACAATTAAATAACCCAAAATCTAGCAATCTAAAGAGACAAGTCCACACATCACCTAAATTGCTAATTCTCATATATGTGTACGCAAGTCTTTCTTTTCTTGGCGTGTATAAGAAGATTCAAGCAACAGCTGCAATTCATCCCTGCAGCATGAAGAAGCTTGGCAGTGTCTGCCGTAGTTGGGAGCATTATTTGGAACGGGATTGTTTTAATGCCATTTACACTAATCGAATTAGAGAATGAAGCGATGTGACGATACGGAGAACGATGAAGGGTGTTACGTGGGGTGGGCGGTGGGGCACGCAAAAGGGGTGCGTGGATGTGAACAATCCACATTCCCCCGCGTGCCTCCTGCCACAGCCTCTTTCCCAGCAAACTCCGCAGCTGCCAAGCGCAGCGATCGCTCGACCGGAAGTAACACGACTACTGCCTACTACACGTCTCCCCCTCTCTATAACCCCCCTCACCTCATCCCCCGCCAAGCATTATCTCTACTTCTTTCTCTTCCGCTAACCCCCTTCCGTCCTTTTTTCTCTTCCCTCAACCCCTTTCCTCACCTCACCCCCTTCTTCACCACATCCCCCTACCCCCTGTTTTTCTTCCCACAACCCCTTTTTGTCCCTCATCCCATTTTTCGTCCCTCTTCTCCTTTTCCCTCCTTCATCCCTTTTCCCTACCTCATGCCTCTTTCTATTTCCTCTTCCCCTTTTCGCTCCCTCATCCCTTTTTCCTACCTCATGCCTCTTTCTATTTCCTCTTTCCCTTTTCACTCCCTCATCCTTTTTCTCTGCCTGATACCACTTTCTCTTTCCTCATCCCCTTTTCCCTCCCGTACCTCTTTTTCTTATCTCTCCACCATAGCTCTTTCTCTTACCTATCCCTCAAACCTTTTTCCTTTCCCTCTCCTCCGTCCTATCCTCTCTCCGTTTACACTTGGCCCTACCTCTTTCCCTTCTGTTCCTTCTTCTCACTTCTACAAACCTTTTTCCTTCTCCCTTGCTCATACCTGTTTCCTAATCCTCTCCCTCTTCACACTTGACCATACCTCTTTGCCTTCTTTCTCCACCTCTCTTCTACATACCTCCCTCCATCATCTAGAGAATACCTTTTTCCCTCTCCCCCTTCACTCTTTTCCATACTTACTTCCCTCCTTTCCCCCTTCCTCTAGATAATACGTCCTTTCCTTCTTTCTTCTCTTTCCCTCTTTTCCTCTTCCACTTACGTCTTTCCCTACACCCATCTCCTTCTCCCTCCCCCATTTCTCTTTCCCCTTTTCTTGACAATACCTACTTTCCTTATCTCTCTCCTATACCTTTTTCCCTTCCCTCACCCCTTCACTCTTTTCCATTCTTACTTCCCCTCTTTCCCCTTCCTCTAGATAATACGTCCTTCCCTTCTTTCTTCTCTTTCCCCTTTTCTTACCAATACCTGCTTTCCTTATCTCTCTCCTATATCTTTTTCCCTTCCCTCTCCTCCTTTACTCTTATCCCTACCTCCTTCCTTTCTTTCTCCTCCTTCGCGCTTCCACATACCTCTTTCCCTTCCCTCAACCCCTTTTTCACTCCCCATTTCTTTTTCCTTTATCCTTTCATTTATCCTTTCCTTTTTTTCCATTACCTTTTTTCCTTTACCTTTTTCCTTTACCTTTTTTCCATTACCTTTTTTACTTTACCTTTTTCCTTTACCTTTTTTCCATTACCTTTTTTACTTTACCTTTTTCCTTTACCTTCTTTCCTTTACCTCTTTTCCCGATCTCTACTTGATACCTCTTTTTCTTACCTACCCGTCATACCTCTTTCCCTTCCCCCTCCCATCTGTGAAATACCTATTCCCTTTCCTCTCTCGTTTCCCTCTTCCTTCTTCCCTCTTCCTCTTCACCCTTCGACACCCTTCACCCTTTAGTACTCAAGGTCCCTTCTAGCCCCTTATCCCGCCTTCATCCGAACCCTCGTGTTTCTCATTCCATCCGTTATCTCTTTTGCTTTACCAATTTGCACATTAGATTCTTTGTTGCCTGTAACATAGTTTTCAGTTAGTCAATCACAAAGACTTGCCTTTATCGATAACAATCGGTTTTAGTCAAGGATCTTCAGTTTCAATCTGGATGGTACATATTTCGTAATTTTGGCATTACGCTGAATTGAAAAAATAAGTGTCGTTTACATTACCGAGAAATAATTTGTTTCGTGAAAAATCGATAACTCGGCCGCATTTTATGCGATTACGTTGTTTCTTGTCTCGTTTTACTCAGAATGAACCGCTCTACAAAAGTGTCTCTGGAAACGGAGGTGTAAATTGTAGTGGTGAGTTGGTACGGGTCATTGAAGATGATTTTTACCACAATTTGCATTTATTTGCTATTATCTCTGAAATAATTAATTTTATCAAAAAAAATGTACATAACAAATTTGTTGGAAATTTAATTTGCTACGAAAAAGGTCCTATAGACTACATAATTTAGATTCATATTTCTCGAGATACTAGGCTTTAACTTATGAGTAACGTTTGAGGTTTATCGAATCAAATGTTAAATGATAATATCTCAAAAAATATCATTCTAAACGATTTAGTCTACACAAACTTTTTTGTAGGAAATTAAATTTGCAACAAATTTGTTATTAACATTTTTTGGATAAAATTACTAATTTCAGAAATACCGACAAAAAGACGATAATTTGGTCATTAATCGCATCTTTAGTGACCCGTACCAACCCACCAGTTCAAGTTACACTTTCACTCCAATGGAGACTTTTGTAGAGTGTTTTATTCTGAGTAAATTGAGACCAAGAGCAACGTAATACCTCAAAATGCCGCAGAGTTACAGAATTTTAACAAAAAAGTATGTCGAATGTCGCGTATTTTTAGATTGACGCGATTGTATTTTAAATGGAAAATCCATCTTTTCCTTAAAAAAAAGTACTTAAAATTATTTTGAAAATGTTTGAATATTCAAAAAATAATAACTTCAGATTGAATAACAATAAAATGTTCGATAATAGCTTAAAAGGTACATTTTTAAGGCACCTATGAGTCGCCGAAAGAATATTGAAGTTTACACTAAAATTTGCAACAAAATATTTTAAAAATCCGTGCAATTTGAAATTTCTTGTTTTTTAGAAAGTACATAACTTTGGATAGAATTCAGCTAAAAGGTTCATTAAACTATCATTCGATGCGCTATTAAAACACAAAGAAGATAAAATATTAAAATGAAAAGTTTATTAAAAAATGAAAAAGTTACATAAAAAAGACGATTTATTAAAATTTTTCGTTTTTTATAAAAGTGCATAACTTTGGATGTAATTAAGCTAAAAGGTTCTTTTAACGATCAATCGATGCGTTTTTGAAGTGCTAAGAAGATCAAATATTAACATTTACACTTTTTAAAAAAATAAAAAAAAAATACAGAAAAAACGATTTTTTCAAAATTTTTAAATGCGATAAAATTATATTTGTAATGGACCGATCGAATTGAAACTCATATAACATTTTGACCCCCTATAAGACCTATAATTTGGTTAAAAAATCATGATTCTAACTATTATGGTTTCTGAGATATTCGTCGAAACGTAATATGGTCTCACACAAAAACATTGGATAGAATTGAGCTAGAAGGTTCATTAGACGATCAATCTATGCGTTTTAAATTCTTAAAAACAATTGAATATTTACATTTAAACATTATTACAAAAATGCAAAAAATCTACGAAAAATACGTTTCTTTTGAAAATTTTCGATTTTTAAAAAGTGAATAACTTTGGATAGAATTGAGCTAGAAGCTTCATTTAACGATTAATCGATGCATTTTTGAAGTGCTAAGGTGATCAAATATCAATATTTATACTTTTTTAAAAAATAGAAAAAATATACAGAAAAAACTATTTTTTCAAAATTTTTAAATGCGATAAAATTATATTTGTAATGGACCGATCGAATTGAAACTCATACCACATTTTGACCCCCTGTTAGACCTATAATTTGGTGGAAAAATCATGATTGTAACTATTATGGTTTTTAAGATATTCGTCGAAACGTAATTTGGTCTCACACAAAAACATTGGATAGAATTGAGCTAGAAGGTTCATTAGACGATCAATCAATGCGTTTTTAATTCTGTAGAAAGACTAGATATTTAAATTTAAACATTATTACAAAAATGCAAAAAATCCATGAAAAATTCGTTTCTTCTCAAAATGTTCGATTTTTAGAAAGTGAATAAATTTGGATAGAATTGAGATAGAAGGTTCATTTAACGATCAATCGATGAGTTTTTGAAGTGCTAAGATGATCAAATATTAACATTTATACTTTTTGAAAAAGTAGGAAAACTATACAGAAAAAACGATTTTTTCAAAATTTTTAAATGCGATAGAAATATATTTATAATGGCTCGATCGGGTTCAATTTCATATCACATTTTGACGCCCTGCGAGACCTACAATTTGGTGGAAAAATCATGATTCTAACTATCATGGCTTCTGAAATATTTTTCGAAACGTAGTGTGGACTCACATGGGCATCTTCTCAAAAACATGTTTTCGTAAATTTTGCATACAATTTTTATTGTTTTTTAATTAGTAACCCATATTTCTCTTTGAAAGTGTCCATAAAATGAAACTTTTTACTTTAGTTAAATTAAAACTTACTGAACTACTATTTAGAGAGTCCAAAACAAAAATGAAAAGAAAAATTAAAAAGACTTCAATTTTGTTTCCTTGCATTTTGTTTTCTTTTTCTTTAGTTTATTTTTACACATTTCACGTACCTTCTCTATAAAATAATTCAATAAAAAACAACGTGTCACTACTCAGCTACTACTACAAACTATTTTCATCCGATTTGCATAAAATTTGATATTCAAAGGCTCTCAACGTCTCGTTTTTTAAATCTAAAGGCAAAACGTAAGCACCTCGAAGTATTTTCCCTAGATGCGTCCCTGTCGTCACGCAACATTTTTTCCATAGCCAAGTTCGAATTGCGTCTTGGCAAAAAATCTTATTAGACGCAACAATGACAAAAGATTACTGGGGCAGGCAGATGTCATGTATCTGAATTTCGCGGAAATGTGTAATAAGCGAGAAGGTCATATGGGTGGCTGCTAGTGCGCATGAAATGGTGCGTCGACCCACCCCCTGACAAACACCCCCAAGCGTCCGTTCCAACCCTCCCATCCGTAACGCCCCGCCCCATTCCACCACTCTCACTCACCCCGCGGAACGTAGGCACTCGTCCGCGCTCTCGATATGCGCACAAACACACACCAAATCACCCTCATGCATGTACAATTGACGTGCGTGGAGGCATCCTTTTTTAGCCGTCGAGCAACCCTTCGTCCATCCGTCCGTCCGTCCGCGCGCCTTCCCAATTTACATTCAGACCCCCCCTCTTCCTCTTCCCCTCCCACCACGCCCGTCCTACTCCGATTTTATACCTCCCCACACCAGCGACTCAAAATCACGTAAGTTCTCGCCAGCCGATGCGATATAGTATCCTCTGCCCCGAAGAGGCAAAAGCCAGGATCAACAGGGAGGGAGAGAGACAGGACATTACGTTTTGAGAGCAACCTTTTTACAATATCCGTTCTAGAAAGTTTTCATGAGAGAATACTCCCGAGCTTTTTCATTTTTTTTTCTAATTAGGCAAAAGTGCTTTGCCTCGGGGCTCGATTTTAAGTAGCCTGTGAAATATTTCCTTTGTCAATTCTGCGGAATTCTCTTGTTTTAAACCTAACCTCTGAATGTGGAACTTTTTGAAATTTTATTTGAAAAAAAAACAAGAGCAAACACAAAATTGGAGTTTAAATTGTTGTAGAATTTGTTTAAATTTTATAAATAATGCAAAACTTGCACTAATGTAATCTTTGGAGAGTTACCTTTCATTTAAGACAAGAAAAGTGAAAAACTATTCAGTGGTTCTCGAGATATGACTCAAAAGGTTCGCGCATGTAAATCGGCCAAACTGAGTGAAAGTAACGCTCGGCCGATTTACATGCGCGGACGTTTGGAGTCATAACTCGAGAAGTACTGGATATTTTTTTACTTTTCTGGGCTTAAATGAAAGGTGACACTTCAAAAATTACATTGTTGCAAGTTTTGCATTATTTATATAGTTTAAACAAATTTTATAACAATTTAAACTTTAATTTCTTGTTTTTTCAGGTTAGAAAGGAAATGCAAAGTAACTTTTGAATTGTGACCTCGGATTCGGATTCAGCGACCTGAAATACGTGTGAGGATTGACTAGTCTGGAACAAACAAATTATTTTATTTCGTGGCGCTGTGTTATAATTTACTATTACCAAAAACAAAATTCTGAAATACTGTCAACTCTACGAATAGTGCCGCAGATTTTTACAAATTTGTACAAAGAAAAGAAAGGACTCTCGAATGAGAACGAAACAAAAGCGGCACTATTCGTAGAGTTTTAGTGGCACTATTTGTAGAGTTTTAGTGGCACTATTCGTAGAGTTTTAGTAGTACCATTTGTAGAGTTTTAGTGGCACTATTCGTAGAGTTTTAGTGGCACTATTCGTAGAGTTTTAGTGGCACTATTTGTAGAGTTTTAGTGGCACTATTCGTAGAGTTGACTGTATCCAGATGATTAATTATTTTATTGAATATCACCTGCGCATAATACTAGCAGCCAATATTGGACCGTTTTTAATTTCGCAATTGATCAGTTTTCGTCAGGCCATTGAGATGAAAATTTCATCAAATAATATTTTTAAAAATAGTGGTTAGCAAACTTGAAGGTAAATTAAATAAAATGAAAGAGAGTTTATTACAAACAGTATTTCGAAATACGAGCTCGGGGAAAATGTACATTAAACTGAATAAGTCAGAAGCGATATGGAAACAAATAAACGTTGAAACGTAAACAATGGACATTAACATTTTTCTCTGTCACGAATATTTTTACTGTAATCATGGGGGATGTTTTACAACCAACGAGAGAAATTGCTCATTTTCTTATTTTCATTTCTACAACGTTCCAACATAATTACATGCGAGTAGAAAAAAAGACGACGCGAATGTATAAAACAGAGAAATGAGTTTAGAAGAAAATTTACCTCGTTTTTGCAGTAGTGTGTATGTGTGTATGTGTGTATGTTCGTCTTTGCAAGTTTTTTTGAATAGTTGACACTGTCTAGAATGCCAAATTTGTCACTGTCTAAATTTCCAAATTTGGAACTGTCTAGAATGCCAACTTTGGAACTGTCTAGATTATATCCAAGGTTATGCATTTTTAAAAAACAAAAAAAAATTAATTACACGAATATCTCAGAAACTATAATAGCTAGAACCATGATTTTTTTACTGAATTATAGGCCTCCCAAGGAGACAGAATTTGATATAAGCTTGGATCCGTTCAATACATTTTTACTATAATTTTATATCATTTAAAAAAAAATTTAAAATCGTTTTTTCTTTATATTTTTTGAATTTTTATAAAAAGGTAAAAGATGTCTTTCTTGTCCGTTTTAAACTTTAAATACACATCAATTGATCGTTTAATGAACATTGTAGCTCAATTCTATCCAAAGTTATGTACCTTTTAAAAAGCAAAGAATTTTTATTTACACGAATATCTCAAAAACTATAATAGTAAGAAACATGATTTTTTTACTAAATTGTAGATCTCCTAGAAGAAAAAAATTGACATAAGTTTGCATCCAATCAATACATTTTAACTATATTTTTATCTAATTTAGAAAATTTTGAAAAATCGTTTCTTCCTTATATTTTTTGCATTTTAATAGAAATTTAAAATGTGACTTTTTTATCCACTTTGAAATTCAAAAACACATCGATTGATTGTTTAATGAATCCTGTAGTTCAATTCTATCCAAAGTTATCCATTTTCTAAAAATCGGAGTTTTTTAGAAAATCGTTTTTTCTATGTTTTAAATTTTGTAGAAAATTAAAATGTAAATATTTTACATTTTTTGAGCTTTAAAATACATTCATTGATTGTTTAATAAACCTTCTAGTCTCAAATCTGTCTAGAGTCATTCACTTTTTAAGAATTAAAATTTTTGAAAAAATTCTCTTTGTAATATAACTTTTGCATTTTTTGATGAAGTTGATATTTTAATATTTTATCTTTTTTGTGTTTCAAAAACGCATCGATTGATGGCTTAACGAACCTTGTAGCCTAATTATGTCCAAAATTATCCACTTTTTAAGAAACAAATAAATTTTAATTACACGAATATCTCAGAAACTATAATAGTCAGAACCATAATTTTTTTACTGAATTATAGGCCTCCCAGGGGGACAGAATTTGATATAACTTTGGATCCGATTAGTAAATTTTAACTATATTTTTATCTAATTTAAAAAATTTTGAAGAATCGTTTCTTCTTTAAATTTTTTGCATTTTTATAGAAAATTAAAATGTGACTTTTTTTATCCATTTGAGCTTCAAAAACACATCGATTAATCGTTTAATGAACCTTGTAGCCTAATTATATCCAAAATTATGCTCTTTTTAAAAAACAAATAAATTTTAATTACACAAATATCTCAGAAGCTATAATAGTTAGAACCATAATTTTTTTAACTAAATTATAGGCCTCTCAGGGGGTCATAATTTGATATAACTTTGGATCCGATTAATGAATTTTAACTATATTTTTATCTAATTGAAAAAATTATGGAAAACCGTTTCTTCTCTATATTTTTTGCAATGTTATAATAAGTTAAATGTATGATTTTTTTATTCATTTTGAACTTCAAAAACACATTGACTGGTCGTTTAATGAACATTGTAGCTCAATTATACCCAAAGTTATTATCATTTTAACATTCAATAATTTTGAAAAACTTGATTTTTTAATTAATTTTGTTTTCAATTTTAGTGTGAAATTCAATATTTTGTGTCTGGTTTACAGCTGTATTAAAAATGCATCTTTTAAGCTGTTATAAAATATTTTATTATTATTCCATTTAAAGTTATAGTTTTTTTGAAAAATACAAATTTAAAAATGAGAGTTTTTTGGAAACATTTTCACTTTTCTATTCAGACATTTTATATTGTATTAAAATTGCGTCACATTAAAATAAATATTTGTACCCCTTCGTTATATATTATTCCCTCCAATTATGCCAAATAAACAGAAAAGAATAAACACAGTTGTTTGCTAGTTTGTGAAAAATGTCAATATTTTAAGTTTGAAGAGGCATACTAACATTGGTGCTTTTCATACAAATGTACTTGTCTCGTAAGTAGAGTGAAACGACATATTGGATCCTAATACAATAAAGATGGTGGTTGTTCTGGAAACAAAGCACTCAAGCCTCGCGAGAAGTGGCTTGCAATTGAAAACGTTGCACGCGCGATGAAATGTACCATGGGGCGAGAATCGTCAAGGGAAGGAGCAGCGAAACGAAATCCGGATAAGTCGTTAACAGTTGAGTCATTCTCAATTTCCCCAAGCTCATTCGCAATCCCGCCGCTTTTAACCACGTAAAGTCACTTTTATTAGAGTCTATTTATTAAAACACAACAGATAAAATTAGTCCTTTGTACTTAAACTACAATAAAAGACAAACACTTTTTTTTTGTATTAAAAAGTAACAAAATACAGGAAATTAATACGAAAACTTACTAAAAAGTAACTAGGAAATCCACTAGAAAAGTCACTACTAAAATATCTTGGGAAAAACAACTAGGCAAAATAGCAAAAATAGTTACTAGAGGAAATAATATAGAAAAAGTACTAGAAAATATAACTAGGGAGAATAACAAGAGAAAATAACTAGAAAAGTCACTAGAACTTCTTATTAATTATTCTTTATTAAGCATAAATGAATGAAAGGTTTGACGCTGAATGTAGATATTGTCAGTTTCAGAAGAAATAATATTTGAAAACAAGGATTGAACAAAATAAATAAAATGTTTGACGCTGAATGTAGATTGTGAGTTTCAGAAGAAATAATATTTGAAAACAAGGATTGAACTAAATAAATAAATAAAATGTTTCACGCTGAATGTAGATTGTGAGTTTCAGAAGAAATAATATTTGAAAACAAGGATTGAACTAAATAAATATAATGTTTGACGCTGAATGTAGATTGTGAGTTTCAGAAGAAATAATATTTGAAAACAAGGTTTAAAATAGAAACAAAATGTTTGACGCTGAATGTAGGTTGTGAGTTTCAGAAGAAATAATATTTGAAAACAAGGATTAAGCTAAATAAATAAAATATGTTTGATGCTGAGTGTAGGTTGTGTGTTTCAGAAGAAATAATATTTGAAAACAAGGATTAAGCTAAATAAATAAAATTTTCAACGCAGAATGTAGATTGCGAGTTTCAGAAGAAATAATATTTGAAAACAAGGATTGAACTATATAAATTAAATGTTTGACGCTGAATGTAGATTGTGAGTTTCAGAAGAAATAATATTTGAAAACAAGAATTACGCAAAATAAATAAAATTTTTAACGCTGAATGTAGATTGTGAGTTTCAGAAGAAATAATATTTGAGAACAAGGATTAAACATGTTGGCAAGATAATTTCATTGGACTCTAGTGTCGACGTAAAGTTTGAACTTGGAAGAGCAAAGGCTCAATGACGAACACTATAGTTTCGCTCATGCTTGTATATTTTGAATACTTTTCACTAACGAAAGTTTCACTAAACTGGGAATCGCATTCGTAAGGTCGTATTAAAACACTTGAAAATATTCAGAAAAAGTTTTTTAATATTCTTGCTCACACGAGGTTGACCATTTTTACCCTCCGAGAAGATCTGACTACTTGCAGTTGTGCTTTAGATCCAATGTCCTTACGCTAGAAGAGAGACGATTAATCAACAATTTCTGTATAACTTCTTGAACTTCACAAATTACGTCACGCAATTTTTCTACATTTTTTACCCCCTCACGATGCTTTATGTAGAAAGAAATACTTTGTGTAACGTTTTGCAAAGACTCCTTCACCTTACAATTAGAACGTGACGTCATATGTAAACGTTCCACTATTACATAAATGTACATTCGGGGATATAAATGCCTTCAAAAATGTTAGAAGATAATTTTCAACTTTTTGCATAATTTCAAGTACTTTTTGACCACTAAAAAAGAAGCGTTCTTGGACAATTTTTTATTAACGTTTTTATTTTATTAATTTTTTTAACTTTTTTTATGTTTTTTCAAACAGTATTGTTTTCTAGTTACTTTTGCTATTTACTTTTACTAGTTACTTTTATAATGATAACAATGATAACAATAATAATAATAATAATAATAATAGTAACAATAATGATAATAATAATAATAATAATAATAATAATAATAATAATAATAATAATAATAATAATATAATAATTGGAGGAAATCCAAATCCATTGTCATCAAAGATTTTAGGCTTTCAAAATTTGTTGTAAAAATGTTTGGACATGTGACGTAACTTGATAACTGAATTAAAGCTCATAACACTCGACGAAGGGTTTTTTGAAGAAAGATTATGTGGCGAGGAAAATGCGGCTCGGTCGGGAAATAAAAGGGGTATAGGGAGCTCGTTGATTTGCTGTTTTCATATTCAATATGATCTGCTGCTCTCGCCATTGTATTCATTGAAAACGAGTGAACCGCACGCAAGATGAGGAGCCGCGCGCCAGAACGAGTAGAGAGAGTGGATGATGGGTTGGCTCGCGATGGGTGGTTAGTTGGTAGGTTGGCTGACGGGCTGACTGGTTGGTTGCTTGTGCCTCTGGTTCCTACCTACTCCAACTAATGAAAGGAAACTCGGCCTGAGGTTGCCTGCCTGCTTTAAAGTCGATCCTTTCCGTCTCTTTAAAACCTGTCCCGCTTACATCATCCGATCCCATACCATCCTAACTCAACCCATCCCTTTTCAGCGCACTTTGGAATCTCAATCTTTCGAGACTAGTCCTTTCAATAGGGGCTCTATCTGCGTCTCGGCATCAATTGCAGAATGCTTTCCGCTAACAAAGTTGTTTTCATTTTGCCTTTGATCGCCAGGACCGATGCGTCCTTATGATGAACGTCAAAAGTACCCGCAAAAGATGCCCTTTCAAAGGGCACGCGACGCAATCCCACTTTCTAAGTCGGCATGTCATTTAAT
This sequence comes from Ganaspis sp. Gsp50, assembly GCA_011057455.1. NCBI lineage: Eukaryota > Metazoa > Arthropoda > Insecta > Hymenoptera > Figitidae > Ganaspis > Ganaspis sp. Gsp50. The sequence continues at coordinate 45,605 of WNHD01000257.1, read as the reverse complement.
TAGCAAATGAGAACTCACAACTTTCTGACTTGCCCGCTTGCTTCAAAAGCGGGCCAGGTCATTCAGTTTCTTCAATTTCTGCCCACTCGAGTGCTTCTACTTGCAAATTACTCCCAGACGTTTCGTGACTTCTTTTGACAAGAACTTTGAAACAAGTTTTGTGTAGGTTTTACTCTCGTAAGTTCAAATTTCGTGTCAGTTCAACTTTCCTGGCAGTTCAAGGTCCAAGTTTCATGTAAGATCAGCTTTTTTGTCAGTTCAACTTTCCTGTCAGTTAAACTTTCCTGTAAAGTTTAAATGTGGTTCAAGTGCTATGTTGAACATAACCTAAAAATACATACTGAAATTTCTTATACAAATGCTGTCCCGGCGCGACAAGCTATTGTGATGCTTTTCCCAAAAAATGGTACGAGATTTCTTTTTAAGGGATGGTACATTTCCCGCACTGTCACTCGAGAGCAAATTAATTAAGTGAAAAGAATATCACATTTCAAACACTACACGTAATTGACAAGAAGACTAGACTGCACCTGCCGTGGTCACAATGAGAACAACAAATGTCTTTAAAGAAAACGGAAAGAAAAGTCGACAATTGACGCAGGATGGACAAATGACGAAATGACTGAAGTGGAATTCTACAGGCTATGGTTATGCGAATAGTAGAGGGCAGTGCGCCACGGTGAATTTACATCTTTAGACATGGCGGGTGCTGTCCGGCGTCCGAAAAGTGGTCACGGCTCTCTATGGACCTTTTCATTTTATTTTTTTGTCTTCTAATTCATGCAGCATCGTATGCGCTAAAAGAGGACGAAAGATTAAAATGAAAAATTCTATTATTCGCATAATTCAGAAGGGCGCTGAAATTAAAAACCAGTGTTTATACAAATTGCGAAATAATAAGGTAAGTATGTAACATAGTGAATGTGCAAAGGTGAGCTACTCAATTACGTAAGGTTACGTCGTATTATATTGCATCACTGTGACAGTCTTTATATGCCCTAACCTCAAATGTTTTTGACAGTTGTAAACATGGTTGCAAGAATACTAAGTGAACAACTAAGAGTCGTATAGATAAATCCACACATTTATTGTATATTAGTTACTTTATATCAACAATTGTGTCCGATTTTCCTTCAATTATGGTATAATAGTACAAAAGAAATATTTTTTTCTGTGATAGTGTATGTGAAATCAATTTTTTATGTACAATTTTGAAATACATGTTTCAAGTACGTTTTCGACTCTTATAAAGGAGTAGAATTTTCAAACAATTTCTCATAAAAAGATAGGTGGATGAATAATTCAAATATTATTTCCCTGTAGGTAATACCCGGTGCAAAGCAAGAGATTAAAAGAATCTCAACAGTGACAATGTATATGAGGAGTGAAAAACGGATTTGAGAGGAGATTCATTAAAGCGCGAAGGTATTCACTTCTAACCTTTAAAGTTCGTTCAGCTTGCACTTAAAAAAGAAATGTCGCGCCTAACGCTGCAGTGGAGAGAGCTTTTTTCAATTTCTTGTCAAAGAGACCAACCGTTTCATAGGAAAGGACGAGGTAATCATTCTACGAGAGCGGAAGACACTAAAGGGTTCTTTTTTTCTCTTCCTCTCTTCTGCCCCGCTCGCTGCCTGTTTTTCCTTCTACTTTTTTTGCCAAGAAAAAGGGGAGCATACTTTTCCGTCAAGCAGGAACGTACCATCGTTGACGTGAAAGGGTTGCTCAAAGCGATCCGCCAACTCAACGAAATGAGATTTAAAAGATGTAGCTTCACCCAAAGACACAAGGACTTTACGTAATTAGCTTCTGATTTGCTTGCAAGCTGCACAATGCACAGTCATTGTATGTGCCGGTGAAAAGAGGCCTGTTACAATAAACAAGAATTCTTTCGCTCTTAATGCTATTTATCCTTTTTTGAAACAGAAATGCATACGTTTCTAAATGCTTTTTAAATTATCAAATCCACACAGCAATTAAAGTTACATTTGAAATGAATTAAAGTTCTATTTGAAAAGAGCCAGCAGCACTATTGAGAGGCAAACAAAACACTTTTTTTAATTTGAAAGGTTTAAGGCCAGTTAATATAGTATAAAACACTTTCTTTTCAACATTCACAATTTAAGGGCAGGTTTTATGTGTAAACAAATATTTCTCACCTTTCCTGTTTGAAGAGAAAATAATATTTTTGTGTTTCAGTTGCAGGGACAGAAAAAATACTTTGATTCAAGGGAATATTTCCAAAATTCTGTAATTCATAAAGTTTCGAGTTTCATTGTCTTACTATGATTTATTAAATTCACTTGATCAAAGAAACTAGAAAAACAGAAAAGAAAAAAACAAAACTGAAAAGAGAAAAGCAAAATAAGTCAAGGAGTCAGAGATTTGTTGGAATATTCAGAAATGAAGGAATCACTATTCAACTTCCCGGCAAAGGTGGCGCGACGGTCGATTATGTGTAGTCCCGTCCAATCAGAGAGCTTTACAGATGTCACAGAAGACCAACAGTGACGTGGATTTCATCACGGTGAGAGGGTCGCAAACAGAGAGGAGTCACGCTATTGTTGATGAATCTAACGTTCGTCATTCAGACTCTGGTCTTAGAAGATAAAACATTTCTGGTATTTTAACACCGACACCAGAGTCTAATCATATTATCTTGCAAACATTTAGATTAATCCTTCTTTTCAAATATTATTTCTTCTAAAACTCACAATCTACATTCAGCATCCAACATTTTATGCAGGGTTTCTGCAAATTTGTCTTCACAAGATTCCCTGAATATTCTATGATTTCCATGAGAAAAATACAGAAATTTCCATCATATATTTATTATAGTATACTTATGTCGTTATTTCTAATTCTAAAACGACTAAGTATTTTTAAATACTTTGAGAAATGTTTAAATATTTTGAAGTATTTCAAAGTATTTTAAAGGAATATAGAAGAATTTGAAGTATTGTAATGTAATTTTAAGTATACTTGAATAGTTTGTACTATTTTAAAGTGTTTTTAAATATTTTGAAGTATTTTGGAAAATCTTTAAGTAATTTTAAGTATTTTTCAATATCTTGAAGGATTTTCTTAAATATCTCGGAAGTTTTTTAAAGTAATATAATGGATTTTGAAGAATTCCCAAGTATTTTAATGGAAAATAGAGGAATTTGAAGTATTTTAAAGTAATTTTAAGTATACTTGAGTACTTTGTGCTATTGTAAAGTGTTTTTAAATATTTTGAAGTATTTGGGAAAATTTTGAAGTAATATTAAGTATTTTTCAATATCTAGAAGGATTTTCTTAAATATCTCGGAAGTTTTTTTAAAGTAATATAATGGATTTTGAAGAATTTTCAAGTATTTTAATGGAAAATAGAGGAATTTGAAATATTTTATTGTAATTACAAGTATACAGAAAGACTTTGTAGTATTTTAAAGTGTTTCTACATATTTTGAAGTAATTTAAAATATTTAAAATAAATTTTAAGTATTTTGAAGCATTTGGAACAATTTTAAAGTAATTTGAAGTATTTTTCAATATCTTGAAGGATTTTCTTAAATATCTCGGAAGTCTTTTAAAGTAATATAATGAATTTTGAAGTATTTTAAAGTATGTTTAAAAATTTGCAAATCTTTTAGAGTAATATAATGGAATCGAAAATATTTTGAAGTATTTGAAAGTATTTTAAATTATAATTATATGTATATTTGAAATTTTGAAATCTTTTAAAGCTATATTAAGTATTCTTAAATATTTTAAAATATTTTAAAGCCTTTTAAATTATTTTAAAGTAATAAGAAATAATTTGAAGTATTTTCAATTCTTTTAAAGTAAAAAAAAGTAAAGCAACAAATTTTTTAAATTTCGTAAGCATATTCTAAGTATATTTTTAAATATTTTTTAATGTTTTCAAGTGTTTTTAAATATTTTAAAGAGTCTTAATAAATTATAAAATTCACATTCAAAAGATGAAATCTAATTTCGATTTAAGAATATTCTGTTTGGGATTATTATATTAATAATTAAAACTATTGTGCTTAATAAGATTGTAATTGTATTAAATATTATAATACTTATTATATTATACTTTAGATTATTCTAAATAGAAAGGAATTTGAGGCATTTTAAAGTATTTTAAAGTAATTTTAAGTATATCTATACATTTTAAAGTATTTTAAAATAATTTTAAGTACATCCAAACATGTTAAAGTATTTTAAAACAATTTTAAGTAAATTTAAATATTTTGTAGTATTTTAATTTCTTTTTAATTATTTGAAGTATTTTAAAATATCTTGAAGTATTGGTAAGTACCGTGGTGGACCCAGTTGCCGTCCAGCTAAGGCGGCCAAGAGAGCAGTTTTCGTCCACTTTAATTTTGATTATAACTTTCGTAATTAAATTATTTGCTTCAATGTTTTTACGTAGATCAACTCAATTCATTCTATTTTAACGATAATACAATAATTTAATAGGTTAATTTACATTATAATAGGGGAAATTTGTAAAAGTGGACGGAAGCTGGGTCCACCACGGTATTGGAAAACATTTTGATATAATTTTCAATATTCTTAAATATTTTGTGGAATTTTTAAATACTTTGAAGCATTTTGGTGTTGTCTGAAATATTTTAAACTAGATATTTTAAAGTAATTTTAAGTTGTAATGTAATCGGATTTTTGATCGGTTTTATTAATTTTAAATATCCATATATTTAGGATTGGGAGTATATTTAGGATTTTTGAGTATATTTGGGATTGAAGGGTATATTTTGAATTTAGAGGTATACTTAAGATTTAGGGGTATATATTTGAGGAGTGAACGAACAAGTTGATAGATCCATTTTTCAAAAACATTGAGACAAACTCAGATTTTATATATTTAGAACCTTACAAATTGAACTTTTACGTCTCTGTTAGACCAAAAATATTCAATAACAACTGTTTTTGACTTTACATAATTAAAAATGAATATTTAATCAAAATAAAAATATCACTAAACATAACCTAAACTTCGTTTGACGTAAGGTCCCTTTCATCGTGAATAGACACATTTATTAAATTATCTCCAAATGTCAAAAAATAGATTTATCCAGTTTTGTTCGTTTGCTCCTCATTTAGGATTTGTAAATCCTATACAATCCTATACTCCTATAGGAGTATATTAAAGATTTAGGAATATAGTTAGGATTAGGAAGAATATTTAAAATTTGGGACTTATAGATATGGCAGCATATTTATAATTTAGGAGTATATTAGAATCGTCTCGCGTAAGTAGATGCGGGAAAACAATTATCGTCAGAGATGAAAGTTTCGCTGCATAAAATATTCAGTGGTGCCGCAGGAAAGAACGAGAACGAAAAATGATAAATTATTGCGATTCTCGCGCAGTGGCCGCTGTCGCAAGATTAACGCCCCGTAGTCATCGGACTGATTTTAATGTCCCGGTGGGGCTCCCACCCTACGCGGTCGTTTCACCGCGATATATCAGCCTTCTGGAATTTAAATTAGTCCAGGAATTTCTTCGGGATTCAGTCGCGAAAAGTTATATTGAATTTCATAGTAGCATTCCAGTCAACGGATTATTTCTTTTCGTTTCCCAGCTCAATTCATTAATGCGATTCATCTGATGTTGATAATTCGATATCGCAGTCAAATCCCGTAATCCCAAGATTCAAAAACTGATTAATGGAAATGAAAATTCAGCACAATTTAGTTAAAAACGAATGAAATTTAAAGATTACTATTGATAAATGTTTATAATATTGTAAATTAATCGAAATAAATTCCTTGCACAAAATATGATTGCCAGCTGACACTTGTCAGGTGTGGGAAGCAAGAACTATAAACTGACTCGATAGCAGAGTTGGGTAGGATAGAATTCGTGTTGCTTTTGTCCAGAAAGATGAAGACAAGACTTCGTACCCAACTCTGCTATCGAATAAGCTTATGTTCTTGCTTCCCACACCTGACAAATGTCAGCTGGCCATCATATTTTGTGCAAGGAAGTTATTATTTCGATTAATTGACAATATTATAAACATTTATCAAGCGTAATCTTTAAATTTTATTCCTTTGTAACTAAATTGTGATTTTCGAAAAGCGATTTACTGTTTAGTAGAGCAGAATCAATTTCGACCGCCCTTTTCCTAGTAATTTATCATCTTTTTGTTAATAATATTATTGACCTTTTCATCTCATTATTTCTATCCACATAACCTAAAAGAAGAAGAACTCTTGCGTCATTGAACGAGCTGGAGAAAGACAAGAGCAAAAATGAAAAGGTTTACTCAAACCAAATAGTGCATTATAAATATTAATCAACAATCATCGAGGGCAACAAAATGGAGAAAGGTTTTTTAATCGTCTCGGGAGGAAATTTTGCAGCACAAAGCTAGGCTCATTCCAGGTTGGCTCTTCACTCGATTTGTACCCAAGTTCCGCTTTTGCTTCGTGGAACATGTTAAGTCGATGGTACTCAACGAGCATCCTTCCTACCCATGTCCTCGAAAGAGAGGTCTCATCTTCCTTCCTACCTTTACACCATTCTTCCTTCCTTCCTTCCTTCCTCTTCGTGGCTCATTCTACCGAGTCATCCTCCAACTTGAATCTTCAGCCACCTGCTTCCAAGTACTTGGATGCAACGAAGGCCGCTTCATGCCTACCGGAAAATCGCAAAATCCATTTTCAACAAGTCCTTATTCACGTCTGCCTTGTGTTTTAAAATTCGGCAAGGGATAACAAGCTCTTAAACAAGTCTAATAAATTTAAGGAACTCGAAACGTTCACGTTCAGGATCCTTATTTGTGACACAACTCTTTTCGAGGCAGTTTTTGATTCGAGGGTAACCATTACCCAAAATTTCTGATTACCAAAAATTCTTAAAGAACAGAAATGGATTTTTAATTATTACGATTTTTTGTTCGGGCTAAACAGGGTTTCTACAAATTTTTCTTCACAAAATTCCAAGAGTTTTCCAAGATTTGCTTTAGAAAAATAAAAAAATATCCATGACATTTTTTAATAATATAATCTAAATAGTAAATATAATATAAAAAATATAATGTGTTAAAATATGAATTTTTCAATATTTTTTAAGAATGATAATTATTCATAACTTTAGAACCATTTTAAATATTTTAAATATTGGGAAGTATTTGAAAATATAATAAAGTAATTTTAATAATTTTCCAATAATCTGAAGTATTTTGAAGCAATTTTAAATATTTGTGATATTGGAGAAATGAGACTAAGAATAGCAGAATTTTAAGAAGGGAATGTGCAACGTCAAAAACAGACCACCAATCAAAACATTCAGATTTTTAAAAAGTCTGCTTTTGATTGGCCGCGTATGATTAGAGAAAAGTGACTAAGAAAAACAAAGTTGTAAGAAGGGAAAGAGCAACTTAGAAAACTGGCGACCAATCAAAAGCAGATTTTAAAAATCTGAATGTTCTGATTGGTAGTCTGTTTTTGACGTTGCACATTCCCTTCTTAAAATTTTGCTATTCTTAGTCTCATTTCTCTATTCACGCAAGTTATACACGTGATTATACGGTTGATTAAATATTCCTGAAAACTCGCTTCCCCTCCTAAATATTGGTATTTTTATTCTCTATTCTATAATATTTATCAATTTTTACAATTTATAAACACCCCTGAAGCGTCAACAATATATTTTGAACAGGAAAAATATTTATGACAATTGGACACACCGCGACATAACCCAGTAAAAAAATATTACCCCAATAAATATTTTTTACTGGGTTACGTCCAAATATTTATTATTAGCATCACGAAGAAGCCTTAGACTAGATTAGATTTTTTATTAGTACAAACTATAGGATATTGTAATCATTATAACTCAATAATATCAAAAAGAGCGTTATCCGCCTAACGCCATTGTCGCACCCAATTCTTCAATTTTCTATCGTATAAATGGAAATTCCATGAGATTTCCATGATTCCATGAGAATTTCATGTTTTTCAGAATTGTAGAAACCCTGCCAGGAAAAACCCAGAAGAATTTCTAAAAATTATAACCAAGTTTCAAAATTGCTAGGTTATGTCGTGAATTTTAGTGAAGATTACAGCTAGCAGAAACATTTGGTCGTAAGAGTATTATGTACCTAATCCATAATTCAGAGAAATATGGCAAGCGTTTTAGGAGGCACAAACACATTGAGCTTTTTGGCTAAAGATGAATGTTGGAGCCGAGATTTTGCGAGTCTTGCTTCTCGGAAATCGACGTCATGAATTTCACAAGAAACTTTGATAATATCGAGTAATTAAACTCGATGGGAATTTGGCATCGATGAGCACGGATTTTCATTAAATTGCGTCGGAATAACATCGTTTCATAATATTTGCCCAAAAGCATGCTACGCTACCAAAAGCGTTGTATTTACATTGCAACGTATTTGCACTGAAATAGATATGTGGATTTACAGTGATATCGAAATGGCGTGTAAAACGACAATTATTCTACTCCTGGCTTTACATGAATCAACAGTATTAAAATACACATCATAATGTCGTATTTTCAACCCGACATTAAACAATTCCAAATTCGAAAATATCAACAAGACCGATCAGAAACAAGACAAAAAATACAAAAACAAAAAAAAACAAGACAAAAAAGGGTAATAAAAATCCTAAACCTGACTGTGTAAAAAAATTACATTGAATCATTATAAAAAAAAAGAAACGAGTTTTGTGAAAGATTGAAATAATGGATAGCAGTTTAATTAAAAAGGTTCAGAGTTTGAGAATTATAAATATGAGGAGTAAATGCTCTCACAGAAAGTTTAGCCGTGGGTTGAGGGATTTTCGTTTCGCAGTTTGGAAAACAAAAGGAGAACGAAAAGCAGTAAGAGCAATAAGGCGGATGAGAAAACGGGAAACAGAAACAGATGCCAGTATTCGCTCTACTTCATCCCCCGGCTTCAACCCTCGCGCTTCCTTTTACACGAGATTGCAATTTTTGGTTAGTAGTCGACTGCCTTTTCTCCTCTTGGAATAACAGAAAAAAATACAAATCTAGGATTTTTCGATAATTGCACTTTCAAATCAGCAAACTCATTTAAAAACAACATTTGATCTTTCCGTTAAAATACTTTGAATTTCATTCACAGAATATTTTGAATTCAATTTCAAATTAATATCTTTTAATTTTATAATTAAACGCATCAAAAAAAGAAGAGAAAACGTTCACTGTGACACATGCCTATGATTATGTGAATCATAGAGAGCCGTGCGCCGTGTCAAAAGACAATTTTACGACAACTTCCGACACCAAGGGTGACGTCCCATGACCGCGCTGTAATCAGAGAAAAAGAACTAGAATTTAGTGAATTTCGAATAAAATGTGCGGCCATTGATGCCTTCCATTTTTCGACTAGACAAATTCACACTTTGCTTTCTGTGTATTTTTATTCCATGCCTATGAAAAATGTTAAGGCATGAAGTGAAACAATGTAGAAGGCGACAGACGGACAGAGTTGGAATTTGTCTAGTGGGAAAAAAGGAAGGCATTAATGTCAGCAAGTATGCACAATCACGGTCATATATGCCTTTACATTTTGTCACTAGAAAAATTCGACTCTGTGAGTTTCTTTCTACGTACCTTTATTCTATGCTCATATGAAATGTTTTGTGTCACGGAGTGAAGTTATACATAGAAAGAAACTCGCAGAGAAGAAATTTTCTAGTGACAAAATCTAAGGGCATATATGGCCGTGACTGTCAGGTACAATAATGCCTTCCGAAAGGTTACTAGACAAATTCCTACTAAGCGTGTCGCCTTCTATGTTGTTTCATTCTATGCCTATGAGAAATGTTTACAGTCGGGGACAATAATGCCTTCCAAAAGGTTACTAGACAAATTCCTATTTTGCGTGTGGCCTTCTATGTCATTTCATTCTATGCTTATGTGAGAAATATTAAGGCATGAAATAAAGCAACATATAAAGCGACACGCAGAGTAGGAATTTGTCTAGTAACCTTTTGGAAGGCATTATTGTCCCCGTCTGTACACACTTAGACCTCATACACTAGCGACAACTACATTTACATTAACCAACTAAATTCTCTTTCGCCAGAAAGAAATGGAGATCTGCTTTCTTTCTAGCCAACGAAATGTTTATAATCGGTAAATGTAGTTGTTTATAATACAAATTGTCCGGATGACTGTTCTTGTGTCGAAACAAGTTATTCACAAAGAGAATATAATTGGATAGTTTGAAGAAAAATTGTAAATGGAGAGAAAGGCTGTAGCGAGCTAAACACAAGGCTCTTTCGCATTTTCCTCATCCCCTTTTTGGTTATTAATGGCAATAGAAATTTCGAGAGTCATCGAGCGCTCTTCAATCTGAATGCCTTCTGCTCGTGACGTCACGCAGCACGCTTATACATACGACGTATACACTTGAAGGCGGTTTGTTGTGTTTTTATTCCGCTGAATGACTCAATCGTTTCGCATCCGCGTCTACTCCAATGGGAACACTTGAGACTCACACGCTGGGGTGAATTTACTTGCCTTAGGGACCTTCAATTAACTTCGCAGATTACATCGAGCCACTGTCCTTGTCAAATGTCCCTTTTACCTCCAGAACCTCGTTATCCAACCAGCGCTAAAGTATTTAATCGACGCATTATTTTTCTACACTTTGACTTTTGTGCAGAAACAATCAACATCCGCCCCCACGTAAACAAAGAGTTCGGGCGTTCGAGTGCTCTGTTCCATTCTGTTCGACAAGAGGGGTTGGCAGCATTGACTCAACGGCCAGTGCTAACTCAAGTCACACAGGTGCATTCTATCAACCACAATTGTGTCTCGATTTTAATTTTTTTGAGTCCTTGACTCTTGAAAATCAATTCGATAAGCGTTGCTGAACTTAGGCTCCTGTCGCCAGAGGGCAGAAGCCAAAGAAAGGGATTATTGAAATTGTGGCACTTTGGTCTAAGCCAGACAAAAAGCTTGAAGCTTGTTCAGCATTTCTTTGTCCGGGAAATAGTTTGGTTTTTTCTTCTCATTGTTGCACACGTTATGAAAGAACGCTAATTTATGTAAAATTAAAAAAATGTTGCATTTCCAAAAAGATAGTTTGAGGTTAGTACATAGTTGAGGTTAGGTTCATGGCGTGAATCGTAAAGATCACGGTAAAGATATTTTTCTTTTCGTAGATTTTGAGGTTAGGTTCGTGGCGTGAATCTAAGACTGAAACCCCAAGACTGCGTTTTTCTTTGCGTTTTATAACTAGGCCGTGAGTTAAAGAGACGGAAGTAAATGTTTGTCATTTGAGCACTCACGGCCTTGTGATAAAACGCAACGAAAAACGAAGTCATCGGACGTCACCCTAAACGGTGATCAAAAGTCACTAGATTTAGGCATAGAATATAGTAAATAGTAGAGTGGAAAATAATGTGTCTTGGTTAGGCCTAGTCTTGGTTAGGTCTAGTCTTGGTTAGGCCCTAGTCTTGGTCAATACTGGTCTTGGTTTACTCCCAATCAAACTGTTTGATAAAACAACGAAAAAGAAATATTGAAAAAGGACTACGTTGATTCCCTAGGACTTGGGTCTTTCTTTCACTGCTCCCTTACTTTTTTGTCTTGCTGCACCCTAGGAACCATCCCACGCGTTGCTCCGCACTTCATTGAGCCATCCCTCCAATACTCACCCACAAATATAATTACTGCCGTTTAAGCCGCTTCCATTGTATGTCGAACGCTTGACTTGTTCGACGTCGCGTATATACTACCTCACGTACCCAGAATGGCGGCGACCAGAGTTGTTCCGTATTGTTCCGCATTGTTCTCGTTGAAATCAATGCCCACCATCGAGTCGAGTACTCTAGTGCGAGCCCCATTCGCACGTCAAAATTCCCGTCATACCATTTCCCGCAAAAACCACTGATGCGACATCTTTAAGTCAGGAAAATCCAATTAGGAACTAAACTAGTTTTTTAGATATAAAAACTTTAAGCTTCATCCTGGGGCCAATTCTACGATTATTTTAGAAAGCTGTTTTATTAATTGTTTAATAAATTGTAAAATTTGTAACGTGCCATCGATTGTTTATTAAATTGGTAGATTTTAAGTCTGGAATAGGTGGTTTGAGGTTAGTTTTTCAACGTTGATGTGCCAAAAGCGTTCGGATATTGTTTTCTGTTGCTTCATTGACGCGCCATGGACGCATCAACGTTGAAAACCTAACCTCAAACCACCTATTCTGGACTGTTCTTTAAATTTTACACCAATTGACATTGAATGAAACATACTAATATCTCTATGGAATGAAAAAGCGACAATCAACACAGATGGAGAATGGATTAAAATGAAATCTTAAGGGCTATGGTCATGCGAATTGTAGAGAGCCATGCGCCTTATCAAAAGAGGTATAGTTGCGGTAACTTTCAACACTACAATTATGAGAGTGAGAGGGACACTGTCTCACTCACTCTCATGTATTTCTGCTTTCGGTTGATGGGAAGGGAAGAACTACAATACATGTTGTCCAATTTTATATTTTATTAGAAATTCACTAGATTCTAAGAAAAAATTCGATAATTTTAGACCAACTACAGTCGGGGACATACTTGCCTTCTAAAAGGTTACTAGAAAAATGTTCTGCCTCTCGCATCAATTCTATATATTGTTTTATTTCGTGCTTTAACATGCTATCATAGGCATAGAGTAAAACAACATAGAAAGGATATGCAGTATGATTCATGTACAGTCGGGGACACTAATGCCTTCCAAAAGGTTATTAGACAAATTCCTACTCTGCGCGTCGCTTTCTATTTTGCTTTATTTCATGCCTTAATATTTCTCCCATAGGCATAGAATGAAATAACATAGAAGGCGACACGCAGAGTAGGAATTTGTCTAGTAACCTTTTGGAAGGCATTATTGTCCCCGACTGTACGACCTTTTCGCTAGTAATTTTTCCTTACTAAAAATTTGTCACTTTCTATTGTCACTTTATTTCATGTCTTATTCTAAAGTTAGTCATGTAATAAAGAAAACAGTAAAAAGTGACAAGTTTTTTAGGTTACAAAAAGTTACTAGGGGAGATGGCATACACCCAAATGCATGAAAGCCTTGCTTCGAAATTTTTCTGCACATCGTGTTTGCATTGGATTTTTGATTTAAGTTCGTTTGGCCCTCTCCCGGTTGACAATTTCTGCTCACATGGGAACGCACCCTTAGGTTTGAAAGTCGGTCGCAATTTTACCACTTTTCATGCGGCGTACGACTCTCTACTATTCGTACAATCATAGACTTTAAAATTCCACTTGAGTTTGTTGCCTTCCTCAACAAACGTTGGCCTCATCGGGTTATCAAAAATAAAGAAGAAAGAGAAGAATAAGAAAAGAATAAAATTTAAGGTTAATCTTGTGTTAATTACATTTTCGTCAAATCCAATTTTTGTTTTTCGTACTAGAAATTGATTTTGTGTTTATAATTGCGTTCATCTGAAGCTGGAAGTCCAATTTAGTTAAAGAGTTATCTACCTCTTAAATATCTCGTAAAATATCTGGTAATATCTAGTGAAACAAGATTACAAAAGACTTAATTTTAGCATAACTGTCATCCTGATCAACGTAAGCGGTGTTTCCCTTTGGCGTTGCTTTGAGCAAGGCTCTCTATTAACTTGAATCAAATGATAATGAGGTTGTTCAATGTAGCATCCACATTGACGATGGATGTCCAGAAGACCGTATACACTCTGTACGCTACATAATGTGCCAACATCTACCGGGTGTTTCCAAATAGATCTTTTTATTTTATTTTTTTGTTTTCTTCTAATTCATGCGTCATTGTATGCGCCAGAAGAGGACAAAAGATTAAAATGAAAAGGTCAATCATAAAAAAATAAACAAATAACAGAAATACATAAACAAATAAATAATAGTTAAATTAATAAACAAATAATAGTTAAGTTAATAAACAAATAAATAATAAAGTTAATAAACAAATAATAGTTTTCGAAACTCTAAATTGAATAGGGTACAAGTGTAAAATATTGCAACATCTTGAAAAAGTTTTTAGTTCAAAGGGCCCGAAATGTCACACGCAATTTTTACTAAACTAGCGCCTCTGACGGCAACAAGCGGCAGTGCTTGCTTTCGTTGTCCAGTTTCCCTTCTATTGAAATTTTACATTTTCAATGCTTAGTTCTTAATTCGATAGTTTTCGATTTTGAATTCTATTGGTTTCGAGATTCCCCATGACATGCTTTTTTAGAATAGGAAACTAGCGCCATCGTTGCCTTCCGTTGTTTCCCTTGTATTAAAATTTTACATTCTCAATGCTCTTATATTTAATTCGATAGATGCAATCATTGCTAAAGGTACTTTTTGCAATGCTATCATATGATTTACAAAATTTCAGGAAAAGAGAATGATTGGATATAAAAATGATAGGTGATGAAAATCACCTAGATGAAAATGATGAAGAAGATGAAAATGACAAAAGAGAAATGATGGAGGATGGAAATGATAGACGGAAATGAGTCACCCTGTAGATTGGAGCCGAAAGGAATACCTGACAATGTGGTAAAGGTAACGATAGTGGCTATAGTGCGAGAGCTAGGCAAAGCAGAGCAATGCACAGGCGTCGGTAACGAGATGCAGGAAGTGCGGGTGGATGCTAAAGGGAGCGAATGTAGAGTCGAGCAGAGGAATGACGCGAGGGCGGAAGGGCAAGGTAAAGGGAGTTACTAAGGCCGAGGGTGCTGATATCCGCTTCAATGACTGCTATGTAATCGTCGGTTAATTATCCGATAGATATCCCGGAGCCTCGATGGCTAGCGTCAGCTACAGCTTTCCTGTATCCCACATCCAGCAGCATGCAGACGTCTAACAGGAAATGACTAAAAATGCATAAGAAATTATATTCAACTTTGGACCATTATAGTTCAAATTATTCAGAACCCCTGTTCAAATGAACTTTCTAAACACAAATAAACGATAATTTTTTTTTTTAGTTAGTTTTTTTATTTTTTAGTTTTTGGTGAACTACATTATGACGTCCGATGACGTTCTTGTCGGTAATTGGTTTTTTCTGTCACAAGTAAACTAAACTTGAGACTATCCCACCCTGATATGTTCGTGTCTATTGAGCGCCACCGTGACGTCCGATGACGTTCTTGTCGGTAATTGTTCTCTTCTATTACAAGTAAACTAAACTTGAGACTATCCTACCCTGATATGTCCGAGTATGTTGAACGCCACCGTGACGTCCGATGACGTTCTTGTCGGTAATTGTTCTCTTCTATTACAAGTAAACTAAAAACTTGAGACTATCCCACCTTGATATGTTCGTCTCTGTTGAACGCCACCGTGACGTCCGATGACGTTCTTGTCGGTAATTGTTCTCTTCTGTTACAAGTAAACTAAACTTGAAACTGTCCCACCCTGATATGTCCGAGTATGTTGAACGCCATCATGGCGTCCGATGACGTTCTTGTTTGTTTACAGTATTTTCGCTTTCTCTTCAAAGGACAGTTTCCCTTCTATCGAGATTTTACATTCCCAATGTCCATTCTCCTATTTCGATATTCAATTGAGTTTTGACTAAGGTTTTGACACCTCTTTTTGCCAGTTTCGAAAATGAAACCATTCCGTTCAAGGCACATCATCAAGCGGACCAATGAAAATATAATTATCTTCGCCCTCTGCTACGGAATGCCGCGGGTTTATTTACCTTTTTGGACAATGTCGCTCTGGAGCGTGACAAATGCGCATACAAACGGCGTGTAAACTCACTGCGGCTCTATTACGATGGCCGATGATTCTTTGCTTTGTTGGAAAGAGAATCGTGGCCACGTGGCACGAGAATGTATCTCTCCTTGTCTGCAAGTCGACCCCAAGGGCGACGATCGAAAAGCGGCCAGGCGTAAGTATTCCGAGGGTAGGGGGTGTCTCGACAACGACGGCGACAACAAAACGCCCCTTTGCCTCGTTTTTGACGCAAGCGATCGCCGCAAGTCTCGATGACAAGAGCACACCCATGAACGCCTGCATGAAAATGTCACTCAGGCTCACGACCGGAGATCCCAGGATCAAGATGCTATCGCAACTTTCGAAAAGCCCGATGCACTTTCTGCCGTTACCTAATTATTCGCTGACACTTGGGGTCATGAATGGAATACGTCTGCTATCGACAATCCCTCTTTAGATTAAGTGAAATCATTTTTTGCCAGCCTCTTTTTAGTTTCATTGACTGTGAAGGCTGTAAAGATTACAAAGCAATTCTCTTTGGCGCTTTTCTCTTGAATGACAGGAACTTCTGGGTCCAGCTTATTTCGTTATTCATTACTTGTTATTACTTATTGAGTTGGCCGATAATGAGTCAATTATCAGAATAAAATTAATTTTTACTTTTCAATATCTTGAGAAAAAACGATGGATCATTTGAGGTTATGTGGTCTGGGTGTCGTCACTTGTGTCATCGAGAAATTATCGCCATGTTTATAGAATTAAATGTGAATCGCAATTTCAGGATACTTCTTTCGATTGTTTACAACTTTTCAAAGTACTGCGCGGCCATTTTGGAAATTGATCCGACGCAGGCGCACTGCTGACGCCTGGACTCAGTGCTAAAGTGCTCAGTGCACAATGGCCTTCGCGGAAATTCCTTCGCGGACATACAGCATAAGATTATTGTGTCCTTTTCTATCTCATACATTTTGTTACTAGACAATTCTTAACTAACGGTTGTCCTTCTACATTTTTACATTGCTCCATGGTATTTAATTTAAGGCCAACGCAAAATAAAGCGTAAACGGAAGCGGTCTTTTTCTAACTTATCCTTTTTCAACAAGGACAGATCTATAAGCTAGAAAAGGATCGCTTCCGTTTTATTCTGCGATGGTCCATAATGTTGCCATCCCTGTCTGCCATGAAGCCATGAAGCAATAAAATATAGAAGGGCAACCGTTAGTTAGGAATTGTCTAGTAACACAAAGTTAAAGCTAACATTACGAACCGACCTTAAGTAAAATTTGTCCCATTGTGATCCCGCCTTTACGATTACAAACATAACCTATCTTTTGTGATAAAATTTGTGAATTTGTCAAACACTTGTTGGTAACTTTGATTACATTTTCCTTCAGTTTTTTCTAAATTTTGTTTAAAAAAAGAGTTCGGCGCGCTGTTTCCTAAAGTGATGCAGGAACAGAGCCTTAAAAATAATCTAAAGGTCAAGGGTGGATCTAAAAAAATAGCAGAGATTTTACCCCAAATCTTGATATTCATAGAAACACTTTCCATACATGTCGCTGTTCATTTGAATCGCTTCGTTTCCCGTAACCCTCCTGCAGCGGAATATTTTTCTTCCATTCTTCATTGACTTGATAAAATGCTGATATATATTTCTAGGAGCATCGTTAATTCGTGACATAAAATAAACCCTGCTTTTATACACTAAAATTATTGAAGTAGAAGTTACTAAAAAGAAAGTGGTAAAAATTTCTCTCCCAATTGGTTGGAGGCATGTCAGAGACGTTGATATGATTGATGGCGAGGGGCTAAAACCGATGACGGGTCTCGAAAACAAATTGGATCTGAGAACTGCTGAAAGGGAACTGAAAGAAGAGGAAAGAGGTGCGATTTGTCTGAAGAATGGTCTCGTGACGACAGACAGGATACGAGGAGAGTTTTCTAGTCAAAATTCGCTTTCAAGACGCGTATCCTTCGTCTCTGAATTCAGAAGAGCTTTCCGCAGAATCCACTGGACGTATTCACATTTTTTATAAAGTTACTCCTTTGCTCGCACTTATATAACAATGTCACGCACATTCCGCACCCTCGTTTATTTTTCTTTCCACGCCGCCAACGAGAGCCAACAAAGTCTTTCGATTGTGCGGATTTTCACTCCCCTGAAAACACATTTTTTTCTTTTTTATTTTCTTTGATTATCTTTTTAACAAATTGATTAACAATTATGGTAATAGACCTTTTCATTTCATTATTTTATTTTATTTTAATATTTTTATTTATTATTTTCTTCTAATTCATCATTGAATAATCATTGAATGATTTGCATCATTGAACAGTCGGGGACAATAATGCCTTCCAAAAAGTTACTAGACAAATTCCTACTTTGCGTGTCGCCTTCTATGTTGTTTCATTCTACGCCTATGTGAGAAATATTAAGGCATGAAATAAAGCAACATAGAAAGCGACACGCAGAGCAGGAATTTGTCTAGTAACCTTTTAGAAAGCATTATTGTCCCCGACTGAACAAGCTGGAGAAAGATAGAAAAATGAAAAGGTCTGTGTTTTGTTTTCCGCTAGAGAATGCATTTTTATTGGTCCAAATTTATTCCACAATTCTACTGTTTTTGTGAATGCACCCTAAGTACGAAAACTGTGTTTGTTTTGCTGGTCTATCTTATTGTCATTCTATTTTCACTAAAACAAAGTTTTCGTTGTTTCGCTTTCTTCTTCTAACAAAAAAGCTTTCGCCTCTCTTTGAAAGGCCTTTTCAGACCTTATTTTGCAATTTCCTTATTTCTTATTTTCAGTCAGTCTAAAAATGTAACAAAAAGTTATTGTAGAATAGAATTTGTTTGAAAAACTATGTAACGGAACGTTGCATGTACCTAACCTGCAATCAAACTTATTTGTCAAAAGAATTTTAAAATAGTCTGTACATTTTGTTTAAAATAACATTTAGCAACTCTCGACTAAAGAAAATTGCAATAAATGATTATGTTTCTAATTCGAAAAGCAAAATTTACAAAAACATAACCTCACTTTCAATGTTTGTCTGATTCTCCTCAAATTTGCCGAGTTTGTGAGTGTAGAAAGTTACTGAGCGGCGGATTTGTTGCGCTAATTTAGTGGAAAGGAAGCGAGAAGCTTGTATTTTGAATTATACGGCATTTTCTTGTTGCGGGTGTACTTTTGTGTATGACTTATGTTAAAGTGCAGAAATCCGCAAGCTTGTGTCAGGCGGAGAAACTGCTAAGATGCTAATTAATGAAGTTTCAAACTGAGGGAAACTTTTTCCATTAAGAAGGACATTGTTATATACATTGTGAATAGCACGCTTCACAGATTCTTCTTACACTCAAAGAAAATTTCAGCACATGTATCTTAATCATAATAATACAAACAATTTACTCTTACTGCGAATTAATAAGACTTTACTAATTCAATTTGTCATGCTCGACTTTCAATAGAAACAGCACCATATTTCAATTTCTTTGTTCTCGATTCTCATATCCTGTATTTTCTGTTTCGTAAATTACTTTCTTCGACATCATTAATTAATCTTTTTTTGTTTATTTTTTTATTCACTTGTATATTTTTTACATATTTTTTAAATGTATTTTTTATGTATTATACTTTTCGAAACTATTTATTTATTTTACTGAATTGTATCGTTTATTTTACTGAACTGTATTGTTTATTATACTGAATTGTATTGTTTATTCAACTTTGGTGAATTATATTGTTTATTCAACTTTAATGAATTTGTATTTTTAACAATATGAAACATTTCTAAAGAATTTCTAGTCATAAAAGCAAGCATTAGGGTGACGTCCTATGACTGCGTTTTTCGTTGCGTTGTAATCAGAGAGAAAGAGATAGAAGTATGTATTTGGCTTTTCTTGTCTCATTAAAACGCAACGCACAACGCAGTCAAGGGACGCCAGCCTTAGGGTGACGTCCCATGACTGTGTTTTGCTTCGTTACGTTAGGTAATAATTTACGTAGTTAAGAATTGAACTTGTTATGAAATAGCCTTTAGATTCTGATTTTAGCGTTGTGAATTGTGCTTTATGTTTTGTCGTCTGTGACAGGTGTCATGCTCTCAACATCCAAATTTACTTTATCTTTATATGCTTTTAATTTTTTTAATTGTCCAGACTTACCCTGTCCTTCATTAATGCCTTACCTTCTAGGGAGTTTCTATTTTCAAAAATCGTACCATTTCTTATGTTTTTGTAAGTCCATGCCTATGATTATTGAAGTCATAAACTAAAAGAAACAAAATAAATCGTGCGTTCTTTAAAATTTTGAAATGTCCCTAGGGGTAGGCATTAATGAAGGATAGTGTACAAACACTAGAAAATAGACACCAGACGTCACAGAGACTCGTTGTGTGTTGTCTGAACTGCTAGTTCGCTACTGAAGTTTCCCTGCCCTGCTCAGTGTAGTCGCCACATTTCACGTCAAAATTTATGACAGTTTCAATACTGGAATATGTTTTATCGTTCGTATAATCATTAAAACCCCAAAAATAAATATTTCCCATAATCCTTATTTCTTATAGTTTTACTGTAGAGAGCCCTTTTTTCGAATAAGTGTCTGTATTTTTTTAAAAAAGTAGTCAAATTGAAAATTTTCAGGAAAAGAGGGGAAAATGTTTGACGACTAATATTAATCATCTCCACCTTTCAACGTCCTAAAGTGCTCTATGAAAAAAGAGAGATTAATGCGAATTTGTAGCCTTTTAAAATATTAAGGTTATGTTTATTTTTTGAAACGATTTATTTCTTTTTATTTTTATTCGCTTCTGTGTTTAAGTTATTTTTATTTTACCATACGTGTTTCACAAATGTTTAACACATTTTTAAATATTTATTAATTTTTATCAGGATTCGCTTGCATTCGCAAGCTCAAGTGTGATTATTTTTCAAAAGTCTCGTTTAACGATAATGGAACAAATTTTTTTAACACATGGACAGAAAGGGTGAAATAAAAAATGCATCAATTCGCTTAATTCGTTTTATTACATAAGACGTAGACATTATAATTATCCAGGGAATAATCTCTGATATATTTTATATTTTTTATAATTCTAATAAACATGAACAATAATAAATATAATGTTTACAAGAAACATAGGAAATCTGCGTCTAATGAGGCTGCGTCGTTTAAAATAGCGCATCTATTATATGGCATCCCCCGTTACAAGCTTAATTCTCGACATAATATTATCATTATTATTATTATTATAATTTTTTCATTAAATCCATTATTGATTTCTCCCCCATTTTGATTTCTCATGATATTGACCGCAGTGATATTGTTTTCATTAATTTCCATCTCAGGCTGTACAATTGCGAAATAATAGATAAACGATTTTTCCACGATAATTGCCATTGCTGCCAATTTCATGCAATTTTTCATCAGCTCTTGATGAAAATTTAATGCACCTCTGAATCACAATTATCGAGAATTAATCGCCCTCTACTATTTCCATTCTCCCGCACTTTTTTTTCTCTCAGTCTCTCACTGCCCTCTTTCTCTTCACTACAATCATAATACTACAATAATAATAATACAATCTTTTCTTTTAATCCAAAATATATCGATAGATCGATCTCTCTTTCATCAATTTATCGATTATTTCTTTATCAATCACTCCTATATCGAATTTTGCAGTATCGATAATTTTCGTATCGACTATGTCCCTATCGATCATTTCCGTATCGATTATATCCCTATCGATCATTTTTGTATCGATTATAACCCTATCGATCATTTTCATAACGATATTATCCCTATCGATCATTTCCGTATCGATTATATCCCTATCGATCATTTTTGTATCGATTATAACACTATCGATCATTTTCATAACGATATTATCCCTATCGATCATTTCCGTATCGATTATATCCCTATCGATCATTTCCGTATCGATTATAATTCGATCGATCATTTTCGTATCGATTATATCCCTATCGATCATTACCATAACGACTTTTTCCACATGCCATACATATCGATATGAAATATCGAAAATTTCCACTCTGTTTCACTTTACATCGAAAATATCGAAATATTTGATTTTTTACATCACTATTGATTATCGATATTCGAGTTATCGATGCTTTATGTGCGATATATCAGTTTATACGTTTCGACTTTGAATTTCGCGATTATAAGTGACATCGACTGCCAATGTTGAAAAATATCGAAATAACGGATATATCGTTAATTAATGCACGATATATGAATATCGTAAATATCAATCCATATCGTATATCAATTTTTTTCTTTCGATACTCTATCTGCTTTACGTTTTTGTATTATAAATCGGTACATATTGTGGATAGAAAATGAAAACGGTGTTTTCAACAATGATTATTGTATCAAGGGTTTTTATTGACCGTTTATATATGACAGAAGGAATAATAAAAACAATGGAATTAAAGAAGAAAGTAACCGGCAAAAAATAAAAGAAACAATGATCAAAATAAAAATAGAAGAAATAATAGAAAAAAAATATATAAAATACATATAAAAATAAATTAAAGTAAAAACAAAAAATACAGTAATAAAAAACAGACCAAAATATAATAAAAAAAACACAAAAATACAATAAACCAGAATACAATAACGAATACAAAAGAAATACAATAATAAAAACAAAAGAAATAAAATAACAAAAACAAAAGAAATACAATAACAAAAGCAAAAGAAATACAATAATAAAAGAACAAAAGAAATAAAATAGAATGAAAAAAATAAAGCGAATAAAAAAACAATATGAAACTCAAAACAATGAAAAAATAAAATAACACTAAAACAACACATGAATACAAAACAGAAAAAATGGGAGTAAAGAAAATAAATGAAAACATTGAGATTAAAAATTATAACAAGACAGGAATTTAATTCATAATAATAAAAAACGAAAGCAAAATTGTGCTAGAAATAAAATAGAAAGAAAGGGGAAAAACAAAGAAGTAAGATTATGATATAATAAAGACAAAAAATCAAAAATAAAATAAAAACAAAAGAAACAAAAAACAACTAAGGAAATAAATGTAACGATGAAATAAAATAAAAGAAAATTAGGTAAAGGACAACCAAAATAAAAACAAAGATAACTAAAACAAAGACAACAAAAACAAACACAAACAAAAGGAAACAAAGATGAAGAAAACAAAAACGAAGTAAATAAAAACAACAGAAACCAAAGGAAATAATAGAAGAAAACAAAAACAACAAAGAACGAAAGGAAGAAAAAACAAAAAAGAAAATAGAAAAAGAAAACTGAAGGAAACAAAAAAAACCATAGGAAAGTTGAAAACAAGAACATCAAAAAACAGAACAATAAACAACAGGAACAATAAACAACTGAAATAATAAACAACAAGAACAGTAGACAAGAAGAACAATAAGAACAATAAACAGAAGCAAAGAAAATAGTAAAGATAATCGAATTAAAGCAAAATAGTAAAAAATACAAAAAAAAACAAGAAAGAAGAAAAAATAAAAATAACAATACAAAACAATAAACAATAATAAGAAATCAAACAATAATAGTAGTAAACAAGAACAATAAACATAAACAACAAGAAATATAAACAATAATAACAATAATTATGGAAACCAATAAACAAGAACAATAAACAACAATAAAAACTATCAACAACAAAAACAATAGACAACAAAAATAATAAACAACAAAATAATATGCAACATAAATAATAAACAATAGCAATAAACAACAAAAACAACAAAAA
>WNHD01000257.1:0-22088 GCA_011057455.1 Ganaspis sp. Gsp50 | reverse complement strand
ATAAATAATAAACAATAGCAATAAACAACAAAAACAACAAAAACAACAAACAACAACAATAATATGCAACAAAAATAATAAACAACAAGAACAATAAACAACGAAAACAATAAGCAACAAAAATAATAAACAACAAAAACAATAATTAACAACAACAATAAACAAAAAAAACAACAAAAACAATAAACAAAAACAATAAACAAAAACAATAATAAACAACAAAACATTAAACAACAAAAACATTAAACAACAAAAATAATAAACAACAACAATAAACAACAAAAACAATAAACAACAAAAACAACAAACAACAACAATAATATGCAACATATATAATAAACAACAAAAAATATACAACAAAAATAATAAACATCAAAAACAATAAACAACAAAAACAATAAGCAATAACAAAAATAACACAAAGACAATAATAAGAACAATATTCCACTTTCTATCCAATTCTGTACTGCTTTTGATAAATATCAATTATTACAACGCCGTGATTCGACGTTCTATTTTACAACACGTCCCAGCTATTTACACTGTTGTTCTTTCCTTTCCTCACTTCTGCCTTTTCTAATATGCATATACACGTGCCATCTACAATATCGCACTGTTCGACGTTCACTTTTTTCACCCTACAATCCACACGACGCCAGTTACAAGCGAGAATAATTTTGCAATACAGGCCTACCTAGCAAACACAGGGAGCTAGAGAAGCTTTCGTTATACATATTTGCACCGCTTCTGAAAAAAAAGAATACTGTCCGTTCTATATAGATTTTTACACAGAATCTCAAATTTTATAAAAGACAACATTTTGCCAGATTTCTTCAAATAACGTTTTTTTCTTTTTTTTAAAAAACGAAAATTTGTCCAGAGCATTTTTTTATATTTATCAGTAATAATTTTATTATTCCTTTTTTTAATATCTCATTATTATTTTTAATATCCAATTATTGTTTCTACTTTTTCATAAAACTTTTTATTCAATTTAACTCTGAAATTTCAGGTCCGGATCTAAAAGACAATGAGGGCGCTAGTGTCCCGGGTGAAAATTTCGTTAGGGACAAATGGCTTTCATGCGAAATTTGCTTTTTAGTGTTATTAATTTTTCAAAAAAGGTTTGAAAAACGGCGATAGTTTTTTCACCACTTTTTTGAAAAAAAAGCTATTTTCCCCTCTAGAGCCCCCTCTCTATAAATTTCTAGATCCGGCACTGCCAAAATATACCGTTTTTTCAATCGTGCATTTAAATTTCAAAGTAGAGGAAATATTATTTTTATGGTTGGAACATTATTTTAAACTTAAAAATACAATTTGAAATTCAAGATGGCGGATCTAATGTGGCGGATACAAGTTTCAAAATGTCGGATCTTACCACGTGGATGCGAATTTCAAAATGGCGGATCTAACACGTCGGATACGAAATTTAAAATGTCGGATCTGACGTTACGGATGCTAAATTCAAAATGGCGGATCTAACATGGCGGATGCGAAATCCAAAATGGCGGATCTGACATAGCGGATGCTAAATTCAAAATGGCGATTCGAACATGGCGGACCAGAATTAAAAAACTGTGATATGACTAATTGTTTATTCTTCGATTTTTATGATCTATAAAATTAAATAACAATAAACTATTAATTATAAATTAATAATATTTCCTCTTCAATTTTGTCGTTTTATCAATTAAAATTGATAATTTAATGTCGTTTTATTAATTAAATCAGCACTTCTAAGTAGCACTACTTTTATTTTAAAAAAAAGAAATTATGACCACCTGAAATGTGCAGCAACATGTAATTTTCTTAAACAATTTATTATTCTACGTATACTAGAATGGTAGTAAATTACAAGTTAGTGATGGAATCGGTTTTCAAAATATCGATGAATCAATATTTAAAAATTAATCCAACGCTAAGTTTGTAGCAACGATTCGATATGAAATTGCGTAGATATTTTTTAAAAAATATACTTTTTTTAAAAAAAAACTTTATTTAAAAAAATTTTTTTTTTAATTTTCACAACTGTTATGCAAAAATTCCGAAGAAATTTTATAGAATTTACATAAATGGTTTATTTCAAGTGAGGAAATATAATTTTTCTTTTTAAAAATGGTACAGAAATTTCATAAGAATTGCATGAAGTTTTGATAAATGTTCTATAAAGTTTCCATGGAAAATCTTTAGAAATTCTGTAAAGTTTTTATGGAATGTCTACAGATGTTCCGTAGAATTTCCGTAAAATGTTTGCAACAAATTTTTTATGAATTTATAAATTCGGTTTAAATTCTATACAAATTCCGTAGAAGTTCCATAGAAATTCCGTCGAAATTCCATAAAAATTCCGTAGAAATTACGTAGAATTTTCTTAGATCTGTAAATGACTTATAAGAATTCCATACATAATAGTTTCATAGATTTCATCTTAGTTCTATAAAAATTCTACACTAATTCCGTAAAAATTCCATAGAAATTCCGTAGAATTTTTTTAGAAGATCTGTAGATGTCCCATCAGAATATTCCATAGAAACTCCGTAGAAATTCCGTAGAAATTCCGTAGAAATTCGAGAGAAGTTTCATACAAATTTCGTAGAAATTCCATAGAAATTCCACGGAAACTCCACAAAAATTCCTTCTCATTTTCCACAAAACTTTCCTAGGTCTCTATAAGTGTTTCCCAATCTTTCCACGGAATTTTCACAAAAGTTCTATAAAAAAATTCCATAGAAATTCCACGGAATCTCATATATGGAAATTCCCCATTATGATACTTTCCACTTTTCAGATTGAAAATTCTTTCTCGTTGAACACCTTGATTTAAAAACAATTTTTTATTGCCAAAGATAATATTGAAAATATCGATATTTTGATATTTACACAATTCTTTTCCTAAATATCAGTATTCCATCACTATTTTGAATACATAGGAAATAGGAATAAATTGGGGAAAGTTTTTAAAAAGATGATTAATTAATTAATTCCTTCTTGTATACATACTTGTGTACAAGTAGGTAAGGAAAATTGCACCCATGTAAATCAGTCAGTAGAATAATTACGTTGGAGTCGGTTTACCTCCGACTTAAAATCCATCGCATTCTTTTTTTTTTATTTATATACCTTGAGGAAAAAATCGGAACTTTAATATTCAAAAATTTTCGAAAGGCCATGAGTCTGCAATGATTGTTATAATTTTGTATTCAACTGGAATTGAATTTTTTTCAAAATTTTCAAACTTTTCGTTTTCAGATTTTTTTTCTTTCTACATTATTGAAAAAAAAATTATAATAATTTTTCTTTCCTTTTTCATGCAATTCAGTACTTTTTTTAATTTTACGTAAACTAATTTTTTCTGCAATTAAAAAATTGTTTCATTTATCTCTTTTCTAAAGCATTTTTTTAATGCAAATATAAAATTCAATATTATTTATTTGTCATGATTTTAAATAAAGTGATAAAAGAACTGAAATTTTTCGTTGAAGAATCCGATAATAATTACAAAATTAAGAAAGCATTAAATTATCAGCTTCTTAGGTTTTAAAGTTTTCAATTCCTTAGAATATTAATTAATTCATAACAAACAAAAATGTATTACATATTCCATATGATTTCGTAGAAATCCCATAGAATTCCGTAGAATTTTCATACAATTCCATAGAACTTCCATCGAATTCCGTAGAAATTGCATAGAATTCCGTAGAATTTCCATATAACTCCGTAAAAATTCCATACAATTCCGAAGAATTTCCATCGAATTCCATAGAAATGCTATAGAATTCCGTAGAAATACCATACAATTCCGTAGAATTTCCATTGAATACCGTAGAAATTCCATCGATTTCCGTGGAAATCCCATGGAATTCCGTAGAATTATCATATTACTCCGTAGAAATTCCATACAATTCCGTGAAATTTCCATCCAGTTCCGTAGAATGTCCATAGAATTCCAAAGAATTTCCATCGAATTCCATAGAAATCCCATAGAAATCCGTAGAATTTTCATATTACTCCGTAGCAATTGCATACAATTCAGTAGAATTTTCATCGAGTTCAGTAGAATGTCCATACAATTCCGTAGAATTTCCATCGAATTCCATAGAAATACCACATAATTCCATAGAACTTCCATCGAATTCCGTTGAAATTGCATAGAATTCCGTAGAATTTTCATATAACTCTGTAAAAATTCCTTACAATTCCGAAGAATTTCCATCGAATTCCATAGAAATGCTATTGAATTCCGTAGAAATGCCATACAATTCAGTAGAATTTCTATCGAATTCCGTAGAAATTTCATCGATTTCCGAGGAAATCCCATAGAATTCCGTTGAAGTTCTACAGAATTACGTAGAAATTCCATAGAATTCCGTAGAATTTTCATAGAATTACATAGAATTTCCATAGAATTCCATAGAAATCCGATAGAATTCCGTAGAATTGTCATATTACTCCGGAGAAATTCCATACAATTGCGTGGAATTTCCATCGAGTTCCGTAGAATTTCCATCGAATTCCATAGAAATCCCATAGAATTCCGTAGAAATTCCACACAATTCCGTAGAATTCCCATCGAATTCCGTAGTATTTTCATACAACTCCGTAGAAATTTCATACTATTCCATAGAAATCCGATAGAATTCCGTAAAAATTCCATACAATTCTGTAGAATTTCCATCGAAATCCGTAGAATTTTTATCTAATCCCGTAGAAATTCCTTAAAATTCATACAGAACGGAAATTAGAGAATACACTAGCTAAAAAGGTGTCAAAAATAATTATTTGTCATTATTTAAACAATAAAAAAGTGAAAATATCACAACCTGTGAATAATAAATACGCAGATCATGGCCTTCGATATTGTCACGATTAAAATCATCTAGATCCCTATTCTGCTAACAGATAACATTTAATTTTCAAAGGCTACAAGATATACATGTCATTATTCGCTATTGAGAATAATTGTTATAATCTATTTATTTTTATGAATACGTAAATACACTAAGTAATATTACGGCAATATTTGAGTCAAAGCAAGGGGGGGTGTGTTTGGTGTTTTTTTTCTATTATTCGATATTATCAAGAAAAAAAGTCAGAAAAAAATGTAATCGACCTACACACCCCTGAGCTGACACGCTTAGCGATGAGATATTCCAGAACATTCAATAATGAAATTTTTAAAAAATTATTAATGTATTTTACCATATCGTTTTTTTAAAAAAAATTATAAAACAATTAGTCCTTTCCCTTTTTTAGTCCTTGTGTATTATAAATATTTTTGTACAGAGCATCCATTTTTCATTATCGATATTTAAAGTTCTGAAAAGTCTGTTTCAATATTCACAAATCGAATTTTAAGTCTCGATAATACATTTTTGTATATCGAGATTTTTATATATCGATTGTCATTTATCGATATATTTATATATTTTTATGTTGATGGCTATTTAAAATCTTCAATTTTTAACAGTTGATAATTTTATATTGAACCTAAAATCGATAATTCGATATTTATTACACAAAGTCGATAATTCAATATCTATAATACAAAATCGATAATGGTTTATTGATTCATCGAAATCGATGATATTGTGGATCAATTGTCAGTATCGAAAATTTGATGATCGTTTTTTCAGAATCGATAATTGTAAATCGATATTTCAGAATCGATTATGACACATCGATTCAGTAGATTCAATAATGGCACATCGATTTTGTAGATTCGATAATGGCATATCGATTCTGTAGATTCGATAATGACACGGCGATTCATTTAGAATCCAAAATTTGTTGATCGATTTTTCAGAATGGTAATCGATTTGGTATATCGATTTTAAATGGTATATCGATTTTACTGAATCGATAATAGCATATCGATTTTTCCGACTCGATTCTTTAAGATTGATAATTTACCACCGACTTCTCGGAATTGATAAATAAATTAAAAGTATCGCAATAAAGTGATTATTTTTTTAGTGTAAATGTTTTGATGTTTGCTCCTCAATATATCGATCTTTTTATATCGATTTGCTTAGTGTAAAATTTTATTTTTATTCTACGAAATTGATAGATTACTATCATTACATCAGTAATCAGATTTCGATATTATTTCTTTAGTATTTATATTCTTATTTTTATCTTTGGTACTTTAATAATCTCTCTTCAGGATTGATATCGATTATTCGTGATTGACGTTTTGATATCGATTATTCTTGATCGACATTTTTATATCGTTTATTCCTTGTCAAAATTTCAATATCGATTATTCTTTATCGATATTTCTATATCGATTATTCATTGTCGAAATTACAATATCGATTATTCTTGATCGACAGTTAGATATCGATTAATCGCGTTCGACACTTCGATATCGATTAATAGTTATCGAAATTTTGATATCGATTAATTGTTATCGAAATTTTGATATCGATTACTCTTGATTGCAAATTCAAAACCGATTATTCTTAATCGACTATTCTTGATCGATATTTTGATATCGATTATAAAGCGTCGATATTTAAGCATCGACAATTAAATATCGATTATATAGCAACTACATCTTTGCAACGATTTGTATCATTGATATCTCAGCATCGATTTCAAATATCGATTATTCATCATCTGTATTTGAATATCGATTATTTAACATTCATATTTTATCATTGTTTATCCCAGGTTAACAATTTAATATTGTTTATTAAATATCTATATTTCAGGATCCATTTTTAGTATCGACTTTCAGCATCGATTTTTATCTTCGATTTTTATCATCGATATGCAGATGACGATTTTTAGCATCGATACTTAGATATCGATTATTCAGCAACAATATTTTAATATCGATTTTTCGCATTGATATTTGAAGATCGATATTTCGTCATGTATATTTAAATGTCAATTATTCAACATTGATATTTAACACCGATTTCTCGGAAACTGTATTTTGATACTGATTCAAAAGTACAAATATTACGATATGAAGTCTTAATTATCTACATATTTTTGTTGTTACACTCCCTTCTACAATATCGATAATGAAATTATGGTATTGGATATTTTACTAAAGAGAAGAAAATATAATATAAATTATAAATAACAAATTCTAAAAATTCACCCTGGTTATAAATATGTAAAATAATAAATAAATAATAATAATGAATAGATAATAATAAATAAATAATAATAAATAAATAAATAATAATAACAAATAATAAATAAATAATAAATAATAATAAATAAATAATAATAATAAATAAATAATCATAAATAAATAATAATAAATAAATAATAATAATAAATAAATTATTTCCTAATTCGATTCATCAATTATAAATTTCTACATTCTAAAAACATCGATATGGTAAAATCAGCAATAGTTATCGATCTTATTTAAATTCTCTAAACCTATAAAATCGATATATCGATCTGTGTATTCGATGTACAAAGTGTAGATTATATCGATATATCGACAATAACAAAATACCAATATCTCATCGCTAACGACATTTTAGAGACCAAAATTTATTGCTAAATTTACAACACAACATTTCTGAGTATGTATAGTTATACTTAATCTTTATTTTGACTTAACCTGTCTATTATATTTTCTTTAAGCACTAATTTAATATTAATCCTGCATTGATTACTTTGTCAATAATTCGTCATTTCTCACCGTCAATTTTATTCAATATTTCCTCTTTATAAGAATTTTCTCCTTTTAGAAGAGTATACATTTTTTTCTTATCTATAATATATTGTATACAATTCAACCATCCTTTCGTTGGAGTCAGTTCTTAATTGTTTTTATTTAATTTTTCACATTCTCATCAATAATGAGAAGGCATTAAATTTGTTTCTTTGTAAAAATTATATGTTCGATAATATATGTGTAACAATAGTTAACAGTTGATAATATAAATCATTATTTCACACTTTTGCAAAAATATACTTTTAAAGCACAACTGAAAAGCTCTAGAAAATTTATAATTAACAAATTTACTACGCAGAAATTGATACACGTATTTGTTAGCACAAAAGTAATAAAATGTTTATACTCAAGAAAAATTTTTCAGAAAAGTAGCAAAAGCTTTTAAAAAGCTTGCAAGTGCTTAAAAAGCTTTCAGAAAGCTTGCCAAGTGCTTGCATAAACCTTGCGTAGAGTTTTGTAAAACTTGAAAAGAGCTTGCAGAAAGCTTGCAGAAAGCTTGCAGAAGCTTAATCAGAGCTTTTAAGAAGCTTGCAGAAGCTTTCAAAGAGCTCTTAGAAAACTGGCGGATGCTTAGCCGGAGCTTGCAAAGAGCTTTCAGAAAGCTTGCAATAGCTTAGTAAGAGCTTGCGGAGAGCTTGCAGAGAGCTTGCAGAGAGCTTGCAGAGAGCTTGCAAATGGTTTTCAGATAGCTTGCAGAAGCTTAGTAAGAGCTTGCGGGGAGCTTGCAGAGTGCTTTCTGACAGCTTGCAGAAGCTTAGTTAGAGCTTGCGAAGAGCTTTCAGATAGCTTGCAGAAGCTTAGTAAGTGCTTGTAAAGTGCTTTCACAAAGTTTAAAAAAGCTTACAATGAGCTTGCAAAGAGCTTTCACAAAGTTTAAAAAAGCTTACAATGAGCTTGCAAAGAGCTTTCAAAAAGTTTGCACGGAAAGAGCTTGCGAGAGCTTTCATAAAGCTTGCAGATGTTTTGAAAGAACTAGTGAAGAGCTTTCAGAAAGCTTGCAGATGCTTTGAAAGAGCTTGCGAAGAGCTTTCAGAAAGCTTGCAGATGCTTTGAAAGAGCTTGCGAAGAGCTTTCAGAAAGCTTAGAAAAGCTTAGTAACAGCTTTTAGAAGATTAGTAAAAGCTTGAGAAGAGCTTCCAAAAAGTTTGCAGAAGTTTATTGAGAGAAAGCTTGCAGAAACTTACGAGCTTTCAGAAAAGTATCCAAAAGATTACAAAAGCTTACAAAAGCTCTTGCTAGTAAAATGTAAAAAAATGTTTAAAATTGAAATGAAAAAATAAAATTAAAACAATGTTTAAATAACTTTAGAAAAAGTAACTAAATCAAACTCGTGTGAATCTAAACGGATGTAGAGTTCTAGATTTCTCGAAGTCAAATAATCAAGATAACATGAATGTTCTTAATGAATCTTGATGTCAAAGGTAACGGAAATCTCGATTGAGATCCGATTGCACCAAGTGTAAATAATTCAACTTCAAAGCGATATTTGGGAATATGTAATTACGAGCTCGTTAATTAACGAGATTCTCAATCAAATTGTGAAAATAAATTCATTTACTTATTTTTAACTAATCTCTATTAAGAATACAACAATAATTTTTTCACTTTACAAAAAGTGAAAATCTTGCGCAAATAATTTTTTACCTATAATAAAACTTTGGCCTGAAAGCTTTTATTAAAATTCGCCATTATAAACTTCAGCTTAAAATTAATTAAATTCAGCTTAAAATTAATTAAACAGATCTTAAAATCTAATAGCTTGAAAATAATCTATTCAATTGTTTAATTAATTAAATATCACAAATACAAAAATAATTTACAATACCGTCAACTAGTACGCTCACACCTAATTTAACGTTTCCAAATTAACATTTTTAGTTTTAAATTTCAAACGAAAACTTTTTTTTATGATTGCTTCGAATCTATTCAAAGCCTGAAGAAAACGAGCCAAAAACACTTTTTGTTGTTTTAAATCCATTCAAATTCTGAAAACAACCCAAGACAAGGTTTTTTCGATTATTTTTAAAAAGCGAGAAAAAACTTTCAAATATTATTTCCATGAGTTATTTAAAATGTTCAAAAACTGCAGTTTTCACGTTTTTTGCAATAACTACTTCAAAAGTTATCGAAAAAACCTCATTCAAGTCTTTTCTTATTTGGAATTTCGATAATTTTGTATAATTTAAATAGAAAAATATTGAGTTCAAAATTAGCGACGAAAAAATTAATTTACTGAAATTGAAAAAGATTGTGACTCACTAGTGGACTGGAAATATTTTTTTCAGTGTCGAACTGACTCCAGATGGTGATTTCTTTAGATCCACTCGACCTATACTAATTGCAGTATTTTGTTAAATTTATTTTAATAATTTTATTAAGACTATCTCTAGCCACCTAAGCCTGACATTGGTACCCACGAACCTGAATTTTTCAGGTCACTTTTTTGGTCCAATAGTGACTTTGTGCGAGTACTATTCCCTCGTAAATCCCAAAAAATCATTTTTTAAACACACTTATGACAAACGAGAAGAAAAATTGTTGCATTACAAAGAAAATTTAAATTAATTTAATTTTAATCATTTAAAATTTAATTTTATGATCTATCACAGTTTTAATTAGTAGATTGAAATTGTTCATTTATTATACTAAAAAACTAATTAAAATTAGTATTAATTACTATTTCGTTTCACTGCTAAATTAACAACTTTAATATTCAACATTTTATTAATTTATCACTTAAAATGATTTAACTTGAAATTATTATTAATTATTTTGTAACTTAATATTAATTATGCAATTTTATAAATTATTATTAATTATTATTATAATATGCGTCGCGCTTTGAAGAAAGGGACCTTAGAAGATGAAAATTGTAGGTTATGTTAAGTAATAATCGGTTGCATGTATAGTTTTAATTATCAACAATCAAAAACTATTTTCATTGACAGTTTATAAACAAATTCTTCAAGAAAAACTGCTATTATTGTAAAAAATTAAAAAGAACGTTTTAATCGCGTTAAAACTATCATTAGACTTAACCTAAAATTTTTGTCTTCTAAGGTCCTTTTCTTCAGACACCGTCACATACAAATAATTATTTTAATTATTTTGCAAATTAATGTTAGTATATAATTTTATAAATTATTATTTTGTAAATTATTGTTTTGTAAATTATTATTAATTATTTTGTAAATTATTAATTGTTTTGTGAATTATTATTAATTATTTTGTAAATTAATTATAATTAATTATTTTGCAAATTAATTATAATTAATTATTTTGCAAATTATTATTAATAATTTTGTAAATTATTATCAATTATTTTGTAAATTATTATCAATTATTTTGTAAATTATTATTAATTATTTATGCAAATTAATATTGATTATACATTTTTATAAATTACAAATTGCAATACAAATTATAAATTGCAATGTTAATTTAATAAATTACATTTTTAATAATAAATTTATTTTTAATAACAACTACTGAAGTAGATTAATTTACACACAATTTACAAATTATTTAAAATTCCATGATTTTTAGTATAATAATAATCATCTTTATTATTTTACATTACTATCGTTTAAAAAAATTCAAAAAACGGAATTTTTACCACAAATGAAAAATTTCATTAAAAATACAAATTTAGGGATTATTATAGTTTCTTGCAAGTCAAAGTAGACTTATATATATTTTTTCTAAACATTTTGACATTTGAGTGATTTATTAATAAAATCAATAGTTGATCTTTATTAACTAGAATTACATTATCTAGAGAATAAGAAGTCTATTTAGTCATTTACGGGGCATTTCGAGCGGTTTGGGTCCGTGCTAGAATAGACACGAACCTGTCGGTAATTGTCGGTAACAGAAATCTGTAATCGATATTTTTTGAGAATATTCCTTATTTAGTTTTACAATTTCTCTTGAATGTAATTGTTTCTTACATTCTTGTCAATAATTTTTAAAATCTTAATATCGTTAATCCTTTATTATTATTAATATCCGTTATTATTATTAATTAATTAGTGATCAGTTAATTCTATTTTTTACCTTCGCGTTATTTTTGCGACTAGGCAAATTTTGCAGTACAAAGTGTGTGCGCTTGTGGCCTCGAAAGACTGGTGTTTCAAAATTTGGCAGTTTTACTTTATCGATTATTTTTTCGATAAAAATTGTCAAAAATCGATTATGAGAATTGTCAAGTGTTTGATAAAACAAATGTATGTTTATTATTTGTTTATTTAACAATAAACATTTTTCTTCTTAACTCGTCAATAACTGATCAAATTTGAATAAAATAAGCCTTCGTTGAAGCATTTTCGATAATTTTTCGAGAAGTTATTGCACAAATAGTGAAAAAGGCAATTTTTTATAAAAATGCAATAACTCGGGAAAAAATGAAGATTTTTCTATGTTCTCGGTCTTATTTGAAAGAAAATATGACGAAAGAAAGAAAGAAAAAAAAACACTGACAGCTTTTCCGCAAAAATTTTTGGTACAATTTTATAACAGTTTGAAATTCGATTTGACGAATGTAAAGAATTGGATGTAAAATCTGTTGAATGAATTCGTTGATAAAAAATAGTAAATTAGTTGTTTTAAATATTTGCAATAAATTTTATTATTAATTTATTATAAAATTGTATTTTGTATTCTAATAAATATTTTGTATTCGATACAAAATCTTGTTTTGAATAAGACAAAGAACGTAAAAGAATTTTTATTTTTGCCAAAGTTATTGCAATTTTAGAAAACGTTCCCATTTTCACTATTTATGCAATAACTTTTCGAAAAAATATCGAAGAAATTTGAACTAGGGATTATTTGTTTTTATACAAAAGCATGTATTGAATAAGACCAAAAACGTAAAGAAATCTTTATTTTTGCCAGAGTTATTACACTTTTAGCAAACGTTCCCATTTTCACTATTTTTGCAATAACTTCTCGAAAAATTATCAAAAAAACTTGAACAAAGGCTTATTTTGTTCAGAATTTGAGCAGTTATTGATCAGTTAAGAAAAAGAAATTTTATTTATAATGAAAAAAAAAAATTTTGCTTAAAAAATTTTTTAAGCAAAAAAAACTAAGTTAAAATTGTGATTAGCTAGAAAGGTAGATGTCATCCATGAATAGTCAATTTCCTATGTTGAAAAATCATTTCTTTTCTGAGAATATTTTTTATTTTAGTAATAATTCTTAAGATAGTGTTACGCGATTTTTTTTATTTCACTATATTATTATCACTATTTTAACTTTTAACACTTAGTCTTTGTCTAGTTTCTAAGTCTCATCTCTAGTGCCAGTGAACGTAAATTTTAAATTATGAAGTAATTAATTGTAAATAAATCAAAGACATAAAAATTATATTTTTTTATTTTTAAGCAAATTTCTCTTCAGAAGGAATACACACGTAAATTAAATAAATGAACGAAATAAGGGCACATGAAATAAATGAACGAAATAAGGGCACATAAAATAAATGAACGAAATAAGGGTACATTAAATAAATGAACGAAATAAGGGCACATTAAATAATAATTTTTATTAAAATAAGAATAAACAATAACAAAACATTTTTTGGTATTAATGCTAAGAAAATTGAGTAATTCGTTTTACAAAGAAAAATTAAAATCTACGGACAAAAGTGTTATCATTAAAATGCGGCGCTCTGTTGTTTTTCTTTTGGCTTCAATTATTAATACTTAATAATTAATTCTAATTACGGAATGACAAAAGCGTCTCTCCATGTTGATTAATTAGAAAAAAGTTTTCAATAAAGACCCCGCTTCCGTCTCAAAAAAACATTTACCAAAGAATTTTTTTCAAAACTTTTCTCAAAATCAAACTTAAACAATTCTGTGATTATATTTATTCTTTTGCAATTTTTTTTCGCGAGTTAACTTGTTCTTAAAAATTAAAAATAATAAAAGATAATAAAAGATAATAAAAATAATAAAAAATAATAAATAATAAAAACAATGCTTCCCTATGAGGAAGCAAAAATAATAAAAAATAATAAAAAATAATAAAAAATATAAAAAATAAAAAATTATAAAAAATTATAAAAGCAGAATAAAAATAATAAAAACAGATTACAAACAAACTACAAAACGTAGCAAAAGAGAGCCGATATGGCAACATTGAAATTAATTTCTTCGTTGGAAACTTAAAAAGAAAAATTGTATTCCTTAATTTGTTTATAACCATTAAAATTCAGAATAAAATGAGCCTTGGATGAAGATTTTCCGATAATTTTTCAAACAGTTATTGCAAAAATAGTGTAAGTGTGATTGTTTTCTTTCAAGTTCAATAACCCATAAAATAATTAAAATTTTTCAAAATTCTTGGTCTCATTTGAAACATAATTTTGTAAACAAAAAAAAGTATTTTGAAAATTTTTCGACAATTTTTAGATTTTAGAACTATTTGAAACATGATGTAAAGAGAGTTACGGATTAAATTCAAAATAAAAAAAAAATGATGGTCTTAAAAAATTATTAAATTAGTTGTAAAATTTTTGCAAAACCTACGTTTTATTCTACGATAAATGACCTTTTGAATAAGACCAAGAAGATAAGAAGTTAATTTTTGCCTGAGTTATTGCATTTTTGGAAAAAATTGCCATTTTCACTGTTTTTGCGATAACTCCTCGAAACAATTTCGAAAAAGCTTCAACCAAGGTTCATTTTATTCAGAATTCGAATGGGTTTAAATCCATTCAGAAGCAAAAATTTTGTTTAAAAGTTATAAACAAGGAAAT
Organism: Ganaspis sp. Gsp50; assembly: GCA_011057455.1. Lineage (NCBI taxonomy): Eukaryota > Metazoa > Arthropoda > Insecta > Hymenoptera > Figitidae > Ganaspis > Ganaspis sp. Gsp50. The sequence continues at coordinate 7,614 of WNHD01000257.1, read as the reverse complement.
TAATTCGAATTTTTTAAAATTGGTAAAATGTTGACAGCAATCAAAAAGACTAAATTTGTCAAAATTTTATTGAATTGAACAATTAAAAAATTATTAACTATTATTATTATTATTATTATTATTATTATTATTATTAATTAAATAATTATTATTTTAAATTATTAAACTGTTGAAATAAAAAATGTTAAAATATAATATGTTAATATTATAATTGAAGTCTAAATAAAAATAAAAATAAATAAAATAAAATTGTCAAAAAATTAAAAATTAGTAAATAAAAAATTTTCGATTGTTCTCAAAAGAATATCTAGGGGCCTGATGATATTATTTAGCATTGAAAAAACAAAAAAAATTCCATTAAACAGCGAGACGGAAACGTGGTTAAAAAATCGTCAGTCTTGATAATAAAAACACGAAAAAAGATCTGAAAAGCGATCGATCGAGGAAGCTCGCAAATGCTAATTAGATCCTGATTAATAATAGTTTGGTACATTGATTGTTATTGAGCACGAATGATTTATAATAATTAATGGCCGGTGGAAACGTCAGAAATTTCATCATTTTAAAAAAAGCATGCTTATCGCGTAATTCGTTTAGAAATTTCCAACTAACTGTCGAAATATATTTATCGAACCCGAAATGATTTTTTTACAATTATTTTAATAACATTATTCTCAAAATTCTGTGGAGAAACATGCCCTTAATTATTTCCGATGAAAAAAACTCTTAAAATATTTTTTCTTTACTATTTTTTTAAACTATTTTTTACTGTTTTTTTGCTATTTTTTACTATTTAATAACGCTTTATTAATAATTTTACTTTTAATACATTTTGCAAATTAAAACGCCGCGAATTTTTTGTCAATTGTTTTTCATAATTTTTTAATATTTACTATTGCATTTTTTAAATTGACAAAATATTCGAATCGAAGTGTATCGCTTGACGCTTTTATCAGAAGAATTTTATTCATCGGACTACTTTTTTTATTTTACGGAGACGGTACCGTCGTTGTTGATAAAGAGATTGGTACTTACCTTGGTACCATCGAACTTCATAAACAGCCAAAACTGAATATAATGTAATATAATATAATATAATACTTTCGACTACCTAACTGAATGCGATAATATTATTAAATTAAATTAATTAATTAAAACAACTCCTTTAGAGTATTCCCTTTGCTAAAAAATATCTTGGGATTCAAAAATCTCAAAAAGATGAGTAAATATGCTAAATTATCACGCCGATAAGATCGGATCAACCACAGGACAATGTGGCACAAAAATTTCCAGTCTCGCTGGAAATAGAGTATCTACTCGTTTTTTAGTTGAATTTTCAACCTAAAATTTGTCTTTTTGAGTACTTTTTAAAGCTGAAGAAATAAACAAGCTCTTTTATCAGTGACATTATTTTTATGTACACATATCGATGCGACGATATTAATCATTTCGAAATATCGATATCGATCATTTCGATATATCTACAATTTCGATATATCGACATTAAAGCATCGATGTAACGACATTGATGTATCGATATATCAATAAAAAACGATAAAATCAATATTTCAATATTCGATAATAAATGTATCGATATATCGACAGTAATAGCATCGATTTATCGACATTTGATGAGATCAATGTATCGATAAAATCGCATCGATTTATCGATAGTAAATAGATCGATATATCGACAATAATAGAATCGATGTATCGACATTTGATAGCAAAGTGATATCGATATATTGACAATAATATATCGATTTATCGACGTCAAGTTTATCGATTTATTGAACGACAAATTTATCGATGTATCGATATTGTTTATATCGATGTATCGATATTGTTTATATCGATTTATTGGACGTCAAATTAATCGTTGTATCGATATTCTTTATATTGATTTATCGATGTCAAACTAATCGATGTATCGACATTGATATATCGATTTATCGATGTCAAACTTATCGATCTATCCACATTGTTTGTATCGATTTATCGACGGCAAACTCATCAATATTTTGACATCGTTCATATCGATTTATCAACTTCGATCTGATCGATACATCAATTGTATCAAATCATCAACATCGAATATATCGACATCCATTATGTCGATTTATCGATTTTGATATATCGATTGGTGGATTATCGATTTTCGATACTCGATCTGCAAAATTTGAAATTAGATAACAATCGTCTCGAATGTTCTGTCATCAATAAAATCGATAGCCTTTGTATCAATAAATTCACTTCGATTTGTATCGAAATCTCGACTTCGGTCTTCTTATCGTATGAATAGTATAAGTAATTGTAAAATTATAAGAATTTTTTTCAATTAAGGATTGAAGAAAATTTGAATCGAAACTCGAGTATTAATTTTGAAAAAATATCTGAAAATTACCAAAAGCTTTAAATAATTTTAAAACATGAATAATACAATTTAAAAAATTTATGATTCAAGTGCACATCTAAATAATGTACTGATTAAAAGTTTTTGTATTAAAATTGAAACGTACCTTTCAGCTTTGGATTTAAAATTCCTTTTCCGCGCTATTTTCACGCTAAACTCTAGAAAACTGCTCACGTTTCTCGCAAGCGAGATGAATTTCAAAGAGTATATAAAACTTGCAGTAACAAAATTTTTTGGTAGAAATGAAATATCGAACATTTTTATGTTTAAAATGTCGATATTTTGTAGTACATTTTTGGACATTTTTTTGTATATCGATTTCATTGATATTTCAACATTGATATTCTCGATAAATCGACAAAATTCTTCTCGATATAAGAATATCGATTTGATTAACTTCGATATCAATTGTATCGATATACTGCTATCGATATATCGATTTAGAATTTAAGGATCGATTTTGAATTTAACGATCGATTTTGAATGTAACGATCGATTTTTAATTTAACGATCGATTTTGAATGTAACGATCGATTTTTAATTTAACGATCGATGTTTAATTTAACGATCGATTATTAAAATTTACTCTCGATTTTGAACTTATCGGTGACTTTCCAATGTATCAAAATTTAATTTTAACTAATAGATTATTCCATGTATTGAAATATCGATCTTAACGAAATATCATCGTCGTTCTTATATCGCAATATCGATCTTGTATCGAGATATCGATTTTATATTGAGATATCGTCATTAATGAGATATCGAGATATCGATAATAATCTTACATCGAGATATCAACATCGTTCTTTTATCGAGTCATTAACATCGATTTTTATCGAGATATCGACAACGCTTCTTTATCGAGATTTAAACATCAGTCTTATATCGAGATATCGACATCAATCTTATGTCGAGATATTGACATCGATTTTATATCGAAATATCGACAAGGACTATGTCGAGATATCAATATTATCAACATATCGGCATTAATTGTTTCGGTTCATTGTTATCGTTTATAATCGAGGTATCGATACATTTACATCAATATATCGATAAACATCGATATTGGGATATGAATTACGTCGATTAATCGATCTGATCGACATCAATCCTATCGATACTTTATCGATAAATGGACTATATCGATTTACATCGATCAATCGATATAATCGATAATTTATCGATTTTAAATCGATTAATTGATAATTTATCGATTAATTGATAATTTATCGATATATATATAGACTATATCGATTTATATCGATTAATCGATATAATCGATATAAATTTCTTCGATATTTTACTATCGAAAATTTTTACGTTTCAATATCAAGTCCAATACTTCGATATGCAGTGAAAATTACCTTTATCGACATTTTAAAACAAATTTCGAAATCCCATTACTATTTTTTCACCGTTTTTTTCTGAAAAAGAAACTTTTAGTTTTAACGATAAATTACGTAAATATTTGATTATCAATGTTTAATCGCTGCTGAGTGAGTTTAAAAACCGGTTCAAAGACGATATCCGATTTCGAGAGCATGGAAAATTTAAAGCTCTTCAGAGAGAGCAATCGGTGCTCGAGAACCGGCCTTCATGTCTTTAACGCCGATTCCAATATCGTCGACTGGCATTGGCGCCAGTTTCAGTTGATTGCCGTTGATTTTGATGTCGTTGACAGAGTGCGAACGACCATGGGACGCGAGAAGTTTCGTTGCGCTGGAATTCGTTTTTGAAGTCGAACTAGAGGTAGAGTTTGATTTGGAATTCGGGCTGCGCTCGCGATGATTGCTGTTTGCTGAATTTAAGTTGGAATTGGCAGTGGGAGCGGGAATTAGAGTTGGTACTAGAATTGGATTAGGAATGGACTTTGATCGTGGCTTTGGCTTGAGGCTGCTGGTATTTACGGAATTGAGATTTGAGTTATGATTGGAATTGTTTTCCAAGTTGTGATTCCCCTCAGCTGCTGAATTCGACGAGTTGTTGGTCGCATTGTTGGCCGAAAAAATGGACAACTGATTGGCGGACTGGGAGCGCGTTGCGTGGTGAGTTCCAAGCTTCTCTCGGAGCGCTATTTGGTAGGCTACTTCGAAGGCTTGGCCCAGGGTGAGGATCACTTCGGTTGCTTGATCCTGAAACAAAAATATAGAGAGGGGGAAATTAAAATATTCATTTTATTAAGGAATAGAGAGGGGGAAATGAAAGACGTCATTTTAGTGATTGGGAAAACTTGGCAGTGGATTGAGGCAGTGGTGTTTTCTTACAGTAGACACCCATGTTAGCAACGCATGCGCAGTAGTCATCTAAAGCAAATACACATGCGCAGTAGTCAGATAAGGCAATTATAGATGCGCAGTAGTCATTTATGGTACTTTCACATGCGCAGCTGTCACCCTTCACACTTATAAATGCGCAGTAGTCACCTACAGTAATTATATATGCGCAGAAGTCACCTACGATATGTGCACGTGCGCAGTTGTCACTCTGGACACTTACACATGCGCAATATTCATCTGTAGTAATTACATGTGCGCAGTAGTCACTCTGCAAGTGTAATAGATATTTATGGCCACTATATATGCGCAGTAGTCACCTACGGCAATAACATCTGCGCAGTAATCACCTATAGTCAATACATATGCGCAGTAGTCATCTATGGCACTTTCCCATGCGCAGTTGTCACCCATGGTACTTATAAATGCGCAGTAGTCAGCTATAGCAACTACATATGTGCAGTAATCACCTATAATATTTATACATGCGCAGTACTCATCTATGGCACAATCACATGCGCAGTACTCATCTATGGCACAACCATATGCGCAGTAATCATATATAGCACTTTCACATGCGCACTTGTCACCCATGATACTTACGCATGCGCAGTACTCATCTATGGCACAATCACATGCGCAGTAGTCATCTATGGCACAATCATATGCGCAGTAGTCATCTATAGCACTTTCACATGCGCACTTGTCACCCGTGATATTTATAAATGCGCAGTAGTCACCTATGATACTTATACATGCGCAGTAGTCACCTACGGCTTCTCCAAATGTATAATATTCATTTATGGCCATTATACGTACGCAGTAGTTGCTCATCTTAGTTAAATTTTCGCAGTAGTTTGTACTTTACTGGTAAAAGTAAAATGCAAAGAATAAAAAAGAAGGGAAATTGTTTTTTAACACTTACCATAGTCGGCACGCAGAAAACGTGGCAGAAGTGTGTACTGCTCGTGTGGTCTTTGGTAATGTATGCAAAGTGCGTGAGATCATCTGCGTCCTGGCAAGCGCAGTGTATATTGCGAATCTCGTGTTCACAGATTGGCTCCTGTTTAGAAAAACAAAGCAAAATAAATTTAATGTAAATTAAACTTACAGTTTTAATTTTTTTTTCATAAAATTTCACATGCATGTTTTTGTAATACTAGACTAGTTTTAATGGATTTAGTACTAGTTTTTTAATGGAACTTCATAGAAATTGTTTGTATAGCTCGACAATTTTTGTAAAACTCGACAATTTTTGTAAAACTCGACACCTTTTGCAAAACTCGACACTTTTTTCATAAAACTCATTTTTTGTAAAACTTGAAACTTTTTGCAAAACTCGACACTTTTTGTAATAATTGACATAAATTTTGTAGAATTGACACAAATTTTTGTGCATCTTGACACAAATTGATGACTTACGTTTGTCAGAGTGTTCAAAAATCGAACGCCTCGATAAGAAATAGCCAAGGCAATGTCTGGAGTAATTCTAGGATCTCGGCACGACTTTTTCAACTTTTGTATCGACTTCTTCGTCGACTCTGTCCCCCTCAGTTCCTTAACCACAGTCGAGCCCAAGTACTATTAACATAAAATTAAAATGCAAATAAAATAAGGAAATAAAATTAAGATTAAATAAAAAAAAAATAACAGGATTTCTGGAAAAAAGTGTTAAACATTTTTTCAAATTTTTTACAAATGTCCATCGATTTCATGCGTTTTCATGTTGAAAAAATTTAGAAAAAGATTTCAAACTGGACAGTTTTAATCTCCGGAGTTTCTTTTTTAGTTTGACTCCAAAAAGCAAAAAAAATATCCACTAGTTCTTGATTTATCAACAAAAAAGTGAACCTCTGTTTACCAATTTGCCTAATCGGCCGAACAAGCTCGATTCACGATTTTCATCACAACTCAAAAACTAATCAACATTTCTTGAGTTTCTTGGTACCAAATTAAAACTAGGACTCCCCGAATTAATTCCAATGGGTTGCAAAACTTTTTGCTTCCCCATAAAGGGAGCATTTTTAATTTGTTTACCTTGAGGGAGCACTTGAAGTCGAAATTGACGAAAAACTAAAATTTGCGAAAATCAAAGGTAAAATCTCGAGATTGTATAAATAGAATGAAAAGTGCAAGGAAGTGGAATAAAACTGGTTTCAGTGAATTTTGGTGCACCTGTTAAAAAATCAAAACAGGGTGTCTACAAATATTGCCCAACATAAATCCCGGTCATTTCCCGGTTTCATTTTAATTTTTTCCGGTTCATTATCGATTGTCAAAGTTGAATTATTTAAAATATAAACATAAACTTTTATTTACAATTTTCTTTCATTTAAAAATATTACGCTTATTTTCAAAATTTTTTTTTCTTACCTAATTCATTATTTAAAACATATCTCAAACATATTTTACAAATAAATTTTATGCTTAAGGTAGTTATAATTTTTATAAAACATTTTATTTATAAACAGAAAAAAAGACTAAGTTTTTACAAATTTCACGGTTTGAAAAAAACTTCCCGGCTATTTCCCGGGGTATCCCGGTTAATAGACAACCCGGTGGTGTTTCTAATAAGCATTAAATTTTCGCATTTCTTATACTGAATCGAATATGAAAAAGAAAATACAATAAAAATTTCAGGAAGACTGTCAAAATTGCAAAAATGTGAAACATGATGATTTAATATTAAAAATGAATATTGAAGAACACATTTTGCTAAAATTCATATTGATCTGGAAAGTGTAGTGTTTCTAATTGGCATATTATTTTAGCTTTTCTTATACTGAATCGAATAAGAAAAAGAAAACCAAAAAAAAATTTCAAGAACACTGTCAAAAATGCAAAAATGTGAAACATGATGTTTTAATATTAAAAATGAATATTGAAGAACACAATTTGCTAAAATTCATATTGATCTAGAAA
>WNHD01000256.1:0-89863 GCA_011057455.1 Ganaspis sp. Gsp50 | reverse complement strand
AATGATTTCATTGTTTCATTAATTTTTCCATTTAAAACTTTTTCCCTATGAGGAAGCCGAAATGTTCATGAAATGAATATAATTTTCTACTTGTTTCTTCTTGAATTTGGTTCGGTATTAAAAAACACGAATTTTGACGTAGGTTACAAACACTACACTTACCTGGATCACTTTGCACTTGAACAAAGTATGACTTGAAAAATTGAAATTTTGGAAAGAATCACTTTTTTGCCAATTTCAATCTGTTCCTGAAAACTTTATTGCATTTTTTTTCTTGAATTTGATTCGGTATTAAAATACACGAATTTTCTTTAGCTCGTCTTTTGCTTCTGGATTTGCATCCATGGATGAAAAGTATACTTATCAAATATGAGAGAGGATTAAAAGAGCATCAAAAGATCATCTAGAGCGTAGTAGGAGAGGGCTAACAGAGTATCAAGAGTATCATTAGAGCACGACTCTAAGTATTTCGACTGTGGTAGTTTCCTATTTTTCATTTTTAGTACGCTTAAAAGTATGTTCTTACGAAGAATTGCAGAGAAAAAAGAACATAAAGATATCTTAAGTAAAGTGCATTTGCTTTTTTAACGACATTGCTGTCTTGGATGTGCATGCTCATGTATACGTGCTTTTCGTAATCTAGAGCATTCGAGAAAGTGGATGAATTAAAAAAAATTGAGTGAGGAAGCCAGACCTCTTTTATTATGCTGTTAAAAGCCTTCCATCAGCCAAGCTGCATCTTTACGCAGTCAATGCATAATATATGACAAAAGAGCAAAAAAAAACAGTTATCAATTTCAGAATTTATGAAAGAATAATCATAAAAATATGGTTAATTAAAAAAAAACATTTTACTTACTTAAATAAAAAAAACAGAATCAAACAACCTGTAAGCTAAACAAATTATCTACAAAAATCGCAAATTAATCTTTACATCTAATTTCAATAATTAATATAATTTTTCAATAAACATTAATATAAACGATAATAAACATTAATATAAATGATAATAAACATTATTATAAACAATCATAAAAATAGTAATTTTTTGATTATTTGAACATTTTGATAAATCTTACTTTGATTTAAAAAATAAATGAAAAATAAACAATTATTAACAAAATGCTAACAGTTACTATCAAAGGGGCAAAAGTTGCGAACCGAATGGTGACAGTAACAAAATGATGCAGCAAAAATCGCTGACAATATGTAACAATTATAACATATAACATATCCTAACAATTATCACCAAAGTAGTAAAATTCAGCATCAAAGTAGAATTCGCCATCAAAGTATTAACAGTAACCATTATAGTGGTTACTATTACTATTGTATATAATAGCAGTAACATCCATCAAAGCCATATAAGTGCCACTATCTACCTGTCAGTGTGCATTTTATTTAGGTGGCTTTCGTCGGCTTAGTTCCTCGTATGAATAAAGTTGTGAATCAAAGAAGACCACTCATATGGCTGAACTTTTTTGAAAATGAATTTAAATGAGTGTTTGGGCTTGTGAATTGGTCATTATTTTTTAAAAACGGGTTAAAGCTTATATGACTGATGAATCGTGCGTGACCATTGTGCGTTCGTGTGCATAAACGTGTGTAATGGATGAGGAGGGGCACCACCTGGCGTCAGAGTGACAAGATCTAAAATTAGAGCGTTTGTGTTGCGTGTCGATCGTCGCATGCGCGTATCGTACGCCCACTTCCGGCTTCACCTTATTTTCATAAGTTCCTTCGACTCTCCTTTTTCTTCTATCCTCAAATGTCCCCTCCCGAACCCTTCCTCCACCCCCTACAACCCGTTTTGTCCTCTTGTTTCATTATTCCATTCCTTCCTTCATCCGTTTCAAGGAGAAACCGTGAGAAGGAGATCGATGATGCACGCATTATAAGCCGTTACCGCGTAAGTGCGTGCACCATGCATTATGCACACAAACATCAACACACAAGCGTACAAGTACTTCTCACAACCGGCAATTGTCACTGCTGAGGCTCATTTGCACCTCATGCTCATTCCAATTTTATATCAAGAATTGTAACTGAAACTGCACGTGTGTCCACAACAAAAGGTACCTTAAGTCAAGGGCGCATAAGGTACCTTTTGTCGTGCACGGTCACATATTAAAGCCATAGATAAAATTGCAAAAATGGAATCGAAAAGTCCTTTACCACTTTTCGAAATTTTCATCCGTTCTGGAGTTATGACAATTCAAGGTTGACCAATGGGAAGCGGGCTGGATATCTATCCCCTCCATTTTACCGCGACGACTGCGCAGTGAAGTGCTACGACTACGATGCCGCTTCGGTAGAGTAGCAGGCACCTGATTGGTTAACTTCGAATCTTTGTAATTTCGGAAATGCTCAAAATTTTGAGAAGTGGTTTAGGACTTTTCGTCTCAACTTTTTCTTCTATGACTTCTATCTATGACTTAAATATATTCTTCTTAAAACGAGACACCCTATATATTACTTATTCATATTTTATAAAGAAATTATTTATTTATTCATTCATTTAAGAAAATACAAGTTTCTGGGGCTACTGAGCTCTTCAAGGAACAATTTACACGTGTAAAATTAAATACAATAATGAAACATCTCTTACGCGTAGAAAAGAAGTGACGAAGCGAAAAAGGAGGGGGGAAAGAGAAGAAAAACTACCAATCATTACAATATCAATTACGAAATTGATGTGACACGATTTGAAGAAAGGGACCTTAGAAGCATTCGAAAATAGGTTATCTGTTTGCTGACAGTTTTCACTTAATTAATGCTTCCCTTTTAATTATTTGCAGACAAAAATAGTTCTTCTTGAGAGTACATATTACTGAATATTCAAGAAAAACTTTTTTTGGTTGCAAATGATTAAAAAAGAAGCATTTGTCAAGTTGAAACTACGATTAAACATAACCTATATTCAAATGCTTCTAAGGTCCCTTTCTTCAGATCGTGTCACTTATAAGATATTTTTTTGTGTTACATATTATTACCAGTTTGTAAAGTCCATGATAAAAGTTGACCAAAAATGATTAAAATTTAAAAGAATTACATTTTAAGTCTTTTCTCTCTAAATTTGAATCAGCGATAAGTGAGCAACTTTTTCAAATCAGCGTATATACGCTGAGAATCAGCGGATTTTTAGGTTATGTTTCACTGAAGTATCAGCGTATATATGCTGATTTGAATAAGTGGCTCACTTATCGCTGAGAATCAGCGGAATTCCGCTGATTCAGATTTAGAGAGTTGACTTAAATGATTAAAATTTTATTTTGAATTTATTTAATGAATTAAATAACTTAATTTAATTAATTTAAATTAAGACTTATTAAGACTAAATTTAGTCTCCTGAGTTAAGGGAATTTGTAGCCTACACAACTGCATCAAGATCAAAAAGTATAATTTTCAGTTTGAGGTTTTGAAGGAATAATGTGCAACCTGTAAAAATTGATGACCATAAATCATTCAAACTTATACCTATATAGATAATATAGTATATTATAATATGAGTGTTCAATGTTCTTGTCTAGAGAACAAAGAAGATCTGCAGTTGTACAGAATAAGTATATATGTCCGTTCTCAGGATATAATCAGCTTATTCATTCTTCATTTGATATCCGCTGTTATATATTATTTATCTTATGGAAAGATTGAAAGATATCTATATAAATATGACATACTGACTCCTAACAATGATTTTGTGCAATTCAGAGAAATATTATGTTTCAACAAAGATCCAGTACAATGCCATATGCCATATGCTAATGCTGTATAGCTGATTATGTACAACTAGTCAAGTAGATTTTATTTCAGGGCAATATACAGAAGAGTAAAAAATTCCAAAATAATGTTAAAAAACGTCAAATAATTTACGTGGAAAACATTGAAATTTGCTCGAAAAATTAAAGAAAAAGCCAGCGAATTATTACTACCTACTGGACCATGGTACTGGAATAATTCATTGAAAACTACAAATTAATTTGGTAACCTTTACTATACTTTGAATAAGTAAACTTTACAAAAATGAATTTGTAGTGGCTGAAAATGAATAAAAATTTTTAGTAAGTAAAGTGAATAAAAATTTATTCATTAAATAAAGTTTATTCATTAAATAAAGTTTATTCATTATAAATAAAGTTTATTCATTATAAATAAAGTTTATTCATTATAAATAAAGTTTATTCATTAAATAAAGTTCTATTTTAATTAGTCAAAATTCTCAAAAACAACTAATTCAGATTTAGAGAGTACATAAGTGACATTGTCGTTTTGGTTTATTTTTGTTTGTTTATAAACAATTTCCCATAGGTATATTCCCATAGGTATACCTAAGGGAATAGCAACCTGAGTGATAATGTCATGTATGTTTTTTCGTTGTGTGGTACAAGTGACATGTTTGGTTTAAAGCGACGACATAATCATGTGGTACCAAGTTCAGGTGACATGAGTACGTGGTAGCGATGAAATAATTAATTTCTATTAGTCAAGTAAATGTGAGCAATTAGTGACGGAAATACTAGATGGTAATAGTAGCATAATTATGGTGGTACATACGACAGGGTTCTTGTCACTAAGTATAAATTAGTGGGTCACATAATTTTGTCAAAATGAGTGAGCAATTATATGGTACCGATGACATAATCATGTTGCATATCATCGATAGCATAATTATGTGGTATAGTTGACATGAGTCTGTGGTCACATAATTTCATCAGATAATCAGTCTGGTCACTTACAATTAGTATGGGAGACATAATTATGCTTTCGATAATTATGCTATTATAATTAGCTTCTATAAATCAAGCATTTGTTCATCCAACAAATACTCATTTAGTTCAAGCAAATATTTGATTGATAATCAGGACAAAATTATGTAAAATCTTCGACATTAAATGACATAATCATGTGATATGAAGGATTCTACATTATATGTACACTGAAAAAAAGAAGTATTGTTTTCAGCCCATTTTTGGCTGGAACCGTTTACATAAGTGTCAATTTAGACTGATTTTAAGACCAAAAAATGACTTAGTTTTGTTTTAAGCCACAAAATTGATTGATTGTGTAAACGGTTTATTACTTTCTTTTTTCTGTGTATTGTAAAAAATATGATGCACAGTATGTTGACTTATTTTACAATCCGGAGGGGGGTTAAAACTGAATTTTTTAAATAAAGTAATTTTTCAAAAATTTGTATCTTTTTTGGTTTAACTTTTTTTAAACATATAACAGCAGTTTGTTCTTGATTGCTTTTGTAGCATATTAGAGCAATTTATATAACAGTGCGGATACTCGTTTGACTGGGCGTTTATTAGCTCACTCATCGTCAGTGAATGTGTGGACGTACTCACGGAAATGCTAGCAGCTTTCTTTGACAGCGCTAGCCGCATTAATGGTGTTATTTGGTACGGATATAACGGGGTGCTAGAGTTGATTAGAGGATGCAAGAGGGATGGATTGTATCTGTCGAGTTGGAGGGAATCGAGAAAGGAAAGCATCCTACTTAAAAGGCGCGTTCGTTGGACCTTCACTTCCTCTCATTGTTATTCTTGGAGGGTTTTCAACTCGTTCCGATATACATACTCTTCATTTCTTTCTTTTTCCACCTCTATCCATCTTTCTACGTTCCTATGTACTTAACCCGTCCCCGCTTGGTAAAATATATCCGATTAGCTTATTATACGAAGATCCATTGATAAATTTAGAGCGCGGCCTGAGCTGGCAGAAAGCAGCTGGGTCCGATCAAGGAGAAAAAGAAGAGGAAAGGAAGACAACCCCGTGCGTGTGTAATGTACGACCAAACTTCAACATCTGGCTGCGGTTTTGGCATTTAGCAACGACGGAACCAGAAGCATGTGTGGTTCCGCTGACTTTCGGCTCCTTTTGTTTGTCAAAGGAATAAAAGTTTCGAAACGAGCAATCAAGTGCGTTAAAAGGGCGATTAATTCTTTTTCGTTTCGAATTGTCTAATAGTTTCGAAGAAGGTTACGTTAAGAAGGTATCTTCATCCTTCACTTCCTTTTTCAATTCTTTTATTCCTTTCTCTCAATAATGTCATTTCATTCTTCCACTTCACAAATCAACTTGTGAAGTGTACATGTGATTCATGTACTTTTAACGAAGAACTAATAACTCGATTTTTTTGTTTCTACAAGAGTAATCAAAATTCTTAGAAAACTTTGTTGTGATTTTATTAATTTTATTACGAAAATTATAGTGAATAATTTTTTTATTGTATTGTTGTGATTTTCAACGAAAAACGAGATGACATTAGATTCTAAAATCTAATGAAAACATCAAAAGACATAATCGATTCTTTAATGCTGGAATGAAAAATGACACTTTTTTGATAAATCTGCAGTTTTTTTAAAATTCTTCTTGGGTAAATAATAATTATTTTTGAAATTTCAGATGAATAATGTAACTTTGAATAGCAAGTGAAAATATGCAAAAAAACTGTTCTGTTATGTCCAGGAACTCGGAGCCTGTATTTTCATTTCAATTTACTTTTTTTCCGAAGTTCTTTTTCAAAAATAATAATGAGTCAGATATTCATGACACACTTGAAAGTTTCCTAAAATGATACCCAAAGTTTTAAAGAATTTTTCTAGTTTAGCCGTAATTAGTTTCACAAAATCTAGTCGATAAAATGAATATTGGTAAACTTATTAACTTGGTTTTTTGCAACTACTTATATGCTTAAAGAAGAAGAGATAGGTATATCACTTTGAAACTTTGGGAACCATCTTAGATTCTCAGGAAGCAGGAGGAGAAAATGACACTTTTTTGACAGAACTATAATCAAAGCAATCATTTTAAAACTGTTCTTTCGGACGAATTGATAACAATTATGTTGAGTATTTTCTTCATGAATGTTGAGAGAAAATGTACTATGTTGTGAGGTTTTTACGTATCATTTTGTAGTTGTAATTTTATGGGTAGTCTGATTTTTCACATTCGAATTCAATTTTCACATTATAATTTAAAAAAACATTTTTATTAAAAAAAACGTTTTTATTAAAAAAACGTTTTTATTAAAAAAAAGTTCTATTAAAAAAAACGTTCTTAATTTTCAATCAATTTGCTTCAGAACAAATAAATGTAAATTACCACCATTAGTATCGTAGATTTGCAATTTCGATCAATTGCATTTAATCCAAGAAAAATCAAAGAAACAAGATTTGGGTCCCATTCCACAATCGAATTCCCAGAAAAATCTCAGGAATGAGACCTTTTTCACGAACGGAATGTAATTGGAGACTCATTCCTGAGATAATTCCGTAAATCAAGGTCGCCAAATTACCTACTTAATCAGACACTTAGCACGTGAACGTTCAAGAATACGCAGATTTCTCTACACCTGTTTAAAATTGGCGTACTTTATTGCTTTCGTGCCTGGTGCCCACCAATAATAATTAAAACGACCCGAGAGCCCTTCTTCGGCTCATCAGCTCCCAGGTGTTTGCAAAATCAGAATAAGCGATAACGATCAAGTGCAGTAGTTGCATTTACTTGGTGGCTTGAGCATCTGGCTAAAAAATTTGTGAAATGAGTTAAAAGTTTTTCCACATTGAAGAACATGCTATAATCTTATCATACACGCATAATACTTCATATCCTGCGACTTGCAACACATGCGTTCGTGTTAAGCGGCTTGTAGGGAGAAAGTGCTTCACAGGGACATTCAGAAGCTTTGTAGGGTGCTCGATATGGAAGACTTGAATTAAGTCAAGACGAGGGACGACAAGGAAAGAATCCCGGCGCTTGGCCCACCTGTTTTGTCCACCCGTTTGTTCCGTCCATCCGTCTATACCGTCGGATGTGCCCCAGTTGGCACAGGTGTTCGTTTAACTTGAATCTTGCTATTCATTATGTATTTCGAGCGCCAGGGTCCAAATCGAAACTGCTCTTTTTCAAACTGGCTCTTTAAGTTTGAATCGGGGGAAAAGGATTGATTATCAGACGGAAACTGTGCTGATTATCAATAGAAAACTGTAAATTAATAACAGAAAACTATTGATTATCAACAGAAAACTATTGATTATCAACAGAATATTATTGATTAACAACAGAATATTATTGATTAACAACAGACAACTATTGACTATCAACAGAAAACTACACTGATTAGAAACAAAAAACTACACTGATTAGAAACAAAAACTTATTGATTATCAGCAGAAAACTGTTGATCAATATAAAAAAATAATGATTATTATAAAGAGGGCACTGATTATCTGCATTAGTTCGAGCATTAGTTGATAAACTGGATTGCTTATTTACAGAAAAGTACTGATTTTCTGCAGAAAATCATACTATTCATCTAAAACCTCCGATTCTCAGCAGAAAACTGTTTGACAACAGAAAGTTAAGAAAATTAAAACAAACAATTTTAATCGGGGAAAAATGATAAAATTACTGATTGTTAGCAGAAAAGTACTGATTAGTCTAAGAAAAATGACAGAAAACTGTACTGATTAGCAACAAAACGCTACTTATTATCAACAAAAAACTATATACTGATTATCAACAGAAAACTACCGAATGTCCACAAAAACTGATTATTAACAGAAACATACTGTTTATCAACAGAAACATACTGATTATCAACAGAAACATACTGACTATCAACAAAGAGAAACTTATTATTATAAGAAAATGTCTAATTAATAAAAGAAAAGTGCTGATTACTATAAAAAATCAATAGTAGTTATCGACAAAAAAGTACTGATTGCCAGCAAAAAAGCACTGATTATCAACAGAAAGTTACTGATTTTCAGAAGGACAAAATACAGATAGTAACAAAAAATAGAGATTATCACTAGAAAAGTACTCATTATAATATAAACAATACTTATTTTCATCAGAAAACTCTACTGATTATAAACAGAAAACGACTGATTATCACCAGTAAAGAACTGATTATTATAAAAAAATCAAGCAATTATCAAGAGAAATTTGCTGACTGTCAGCAGAAAAATATATTGAATATCATTAAACTACTAGTTATGATCAGAAAAATAATGATTAGCAGCAGAAGAGCACTGACTATGGAAAGAAATTTACTGAATATCATCAGAAAAATTCTGATTTGAAGCTGAAAAGTATAATGATCAACAGAAAATTATACTGCTCATCGACAAAAGAGTATTGATTTTTAATAAAATGCTACTGATTATCACTAGAAAAGAACTGATTATCAAGAAAACAGTATTAGCAATAGTAATTTACTGATTGTCAGCAGAAAACAATATTGAATATCAACAGAAAACTACTGGTAATCATCATTAAAAGACTGATTAGCAGCAGAAAGGCACTGATTATCATAAAAAACTACTGTAATTATCAACAGGAAACTATTGATCGTCAGTAGAAAAGCACCTATGATCAATATAAAACTACTCATTGTTAGCAGAAAAGTACTGATAATCAATAGAAATTTATACTGATTATCAACAAAAAAGTACTGATTATCAATAATATGCTACTCATTATCAGCAGAAAAGTACTTTCTAAATCTGAATCAGTGAAAATTTCACTGAGAATCAGCGATACCTACTGAGAAATCAGTGAGTATCGAATCAATAAATCATTGAAATTTTCACTGATAAAGTCAGTGAAAGATTAGATTTTCATTAATTAAAACAGCGAAATTCCGCTGAGTATAAGTGATACATTTATAGCTATTTCAATCAGCGACTATTCGCTGAGAATCAGTGTTTCATTGATTCATTGATACAGATATTTAGAGAGTACTGATTATTATTAAAAACTATAGTACGTATGAACAGATTATCACAAACAAATTACAAACAGATTTTTTTATCATAGACTGATTTTCATCAGAACATTATACTGAATATCAACAGAAAACTACTGATTATCATAAGAGAAATTCTGATTAGTAGCTGAAAGGCACTGATGGTTAAAAAATCAACAGTATTATCAGTATCAACAGATAGTATAAACAGTCAACTACTGATAGCAGAAAAGCACTGCTTATGAATAGGAATTTACTGATTGTTAGCTGACAAGTGTTGATGATCATAAGAAAAATACTGATTAACAGCAGAAAATTACTGATTATCATCACAAAACTATAGTGATTATCAACAGAAATCTAGTTCTATTTTTATTAAATATTAAATCTATTTTTACTAGAAAAGTGCTGATTTTCACCAGAAAAAGACTGATTTTCATTTAAATGCTTATAAAGTCAGTTGTCTGATAATTGCCGCCGTCATTTTTATTCATGATTTTTGTAGTTTTTTTTAAAGATTATTTTTTATCTCTCGACTCTTTCTATGATAAAACTATTTGTTTGAATGAAAGAAATATATTGATTAAACATTATAGATAGTATTTGTCTGAATTTAACAAACTTTATTTTAACCACACATTAAGTGTGATGCTTTTAGAAGCATCTGTTTGCCAGTCTCAGCTTATTGAAAGGATTATTGCTATTTTTAGTTCCAATAATGCTTAAGAACAAACTGACGATCGTTTATCTCTGACTGGCATTATCTCTTCATTTGCAGTCAGGTGAATAATTATCACTTTTGTAATCTAAGTCAATTTTTAAAATAATCGATACAGTATAGTATGGAAATTTTATACATCAAATGTATAATATGTACATTATTCTTACATAGATATATATTTATACATAAAATACACTGAAAGACATTTTTAAAAAAGATACAAGTAGAGTGTCATAGTAAAGTGAAAATCAATTAATAAAATCAAATAATCAGTAAATATTGTAATAAAGTGAATAATTTTAACATTATTGTTTGAACTAAGTTTTCTAACTTACAAAAAATTAATTAAAATAATTGCAGAAAGTATAGAAAAATTAACTATTATACAATACAATCATTGTTTCAATAATGTAGTACAATCAATTATTACAAATATTCATTAAATCTACTGCATTCATGGTTCGTTTAACTAAAATCTCATTCTTGATTTAATTATACAAAAATATCTTTAGCGCCTTATTTAACTAATCAGAGTAGTTAGAAAGTAGTCAAATCTACTAAGAATTTCTTAGAGTGTATGCACAACAATCTTTTGTTAAACATAGATCATTTTTCAACTATCTAAAAAGGAGACAAAAAATTTGAAGTCACCTGTCAATTTAAATTACATATTCTCTATATATGTGTACATACACAGAAGAAACAAAATTTTGTTTTTCAGTGAATCAAAGCTATTAAATTTCAAGGAGCTTTGTTTCAAGGAGCTTTGCTTTACAGACCTAAGCTTGTAAAAATCCAAATGCACCTTGGAATTTAACAGCGTTGCATTGAAAATGAACAATTTTTTTCCTCTGTAAAGAATGGACATTGACAGCACATACTCAGTGATAACTACGGTTATTACAAAATATCACTATCAAAATGCAGGTCAAGAAATTGCAAATTGATAGTTTGTGACTTGTACAAGAATTGCGAACATTGAAAGGAATAATTAATAGCTTAATTTTGACAAGTGGAGAAAATTGTTGAGGGTTATAGAATCACCTCATTGTGAATAGAGTGAGATCATCAACTTGCGTTTTACATATTATAGAAGCGGACTTGTATCAGTTTTATAAGTAGATTTAATGTATACTTAGATGTGGTGAGGAGATTAATAAAACTGCTTTCGGTCCCCCAACCCCGTTCCACTAACGACTACATGCGATAAGGTCAGTTGAGGTGCTGATGGAAGATAAAATATGAAAGATAGATCATACGAACAAAGTAGTACATTACTGCACATACATAAAATGAAGTGTGAAGGAGAAAAAGACAAGAGGGGAAAATATTAGGAGAGCATCTTTAAATCCTTGATATGCTCGTATGTGTGAATGTATTCACCATCTGCCTATTTCTTAAAGAGGTAATTTTAGGGTTATAGGATAACAAGTCGCTACGGTTATTAACATCACACACACATTGCATATACATCTGTGCAAGACATACATCTATACAAGACATACATCTATACAAGACATACATCTATACAAGACATACATCTATACAAGACATACATTTATACAAGACATACATCTATGCAAGACATACATCTGCGCAAGTGTATATCTATGCAAGACATATACATGCATATAACTGCCATACATATAACTGCCATACATATATGCAACTGCCATACATCTATGTACATTCAATTCTACATTTTTACATTTAAACGGACTTTTTTATCTCTTTCTGAACATCAATGTATTTACATCAATTTGACATTTTGATGCATTCAATACATTTCATTACATTCGGGAATAACTGCTGGATTCAATATCGTATAATTGTTATATATATGTAATGGAAAATGACATTTAGGCAGTCACGTGACCAACAAGACAAATTTTTTCCGCCGTTTTACTCTCAAAATAATAAACATATAAATATATAAAAATTAGTATACATTCATAAAAAATATATCATGAAGATGCTGCCTGGTTTATTGATATTTTTGTTTAATCACGGTGGAAAATTTTTGATTCTGGGTCACGTGACCATTGACGTTATTTTTCATACCATTACAACAATGTGATGAAATTACAACAATGTACACTGTAAAAATAAGTGTCTCAATGTAAGATGTTTTGTCCCCACTTTTGAAACGTTTAATGTCAAAAAAACACGTCAAATGTGTCAAAAGTGAGGACAAAACATCTTAACTTGAGATACTTGTTTTTACAGTGTATGAACAAATAACAATATAAATTGTCGATATAACTAATGACGGAATTACGTCGTAATTATCGATATAATTAAATAAGCCCAAAAAAATGGTTTGATTCAAATTTAATTTTCTGGAAAGTGTTTTGTTTCTTGTGTGAATTTCTAAGACGAAAAGTTGCTGATACAAGGTACGAGATCTATGTTGGTGGTAGCAAAGCGGGCGTAAGCACGCACGACCGGTGGAACATTATTATGCGTATCTAAAGGGTTGTTGGGTTGTGTTGTGGTCCGATAGATTTTGCCGGATAAGCTGGCAGAGACTGGCCCACTATATTCATATGCATGAGTCCTTATTATATGGTATTAGCTATGCGCACAGGTGGTTGCCTCGGAATAGGCCAATACCCGCGCGGGTTAAGTGTAACACCTTAAGAAGCACACGTCTAACTCGACTGAGTTGCCAGGCAGCGATATCCATCACATTAAATGATGTTCTCTTTTTTTTTTACATGAATGAGTTTTCTTATATTCATCCTCTAAAACGTATTCCCATAAATATGGAAATCACAAAAATGAATGCAAGGTGGTCCCTCTTAAGAATTCTTTGAAAATTTAACCACGTTCAACTTTTAGTGTATCTTTTCAGAGTGAAATTCAGAAGACAGAAAATTAGGTTACATCTGAAAGTCAATTCAGTGCACGAACTGTGAGCTTGCCCTTTTCTTTTACTAGTTTTTAAATTTATATTAGTCGATATTTATACTGAATTTTAAACAGTTTGTTTCTAATGCTTTGGGCTAAGAATTTTGTGTTGTATTATTGTGTTTAGGTAAACTTTCAAAAATCTAGGGGCAAGTGAAATTGGGGAAATTTATTGCGAGTGAAGTGTTTTGTATGGTTTAGTACAATTTTGAGCAAATGTATAAGAAATGTGAAATACAAGATACACTTAGGAAAAAGTTTCTTTTGATTTAAAAGAATAACTTTCTTTGACTTTTCTGATTTGATTCGAATTCAATTTTTTTAAACCAAAGGAGGTTTCTTTGATGAAAAAAAAGTGGAAAATGAAATTTGGATAAAAGATACAAGTTAAAGAAAGTTATTTCTTTAAATCAATGGAAACTTTTTGTCAGAGTAGAAAGGGGATTCTAGGCGCTTTTTGATTTATTTGTACTGCATTGTTATTAAATCGGGATTTATTAATAACAATTATTTCAAACGTAGATTAATATAATCTATAAAAACAATTATTTAAAACATTTTAATAAATTAAAAACAATTATTTCAAATATAGTTTAATAATCTAGAAACAATTATTTAAAACATTTTAATAATTTAAAGACAATTATTTCAAATACATTTTAATAATTTAAAAACAATTAATTCAAATTCATATTAGTAATTTAAAAACAATTATTTCAAACATAGTTTAATAATCTAAAAACAATTATTTAAAACATTGAAATAATTTAAAAACAATGAGTTAAAACCCATTCTAATAATTTAAAAACGAGGATTTAAAACATATTCTAATAATTTAAAATTAAGGTTTTATTTTAATAATTAAGTTCTCATTTGAATGCATCTCCTTATTTGAAATTTACCTCTTTTCTATAGAAAAATAGTATAAAATAGTATAAAATTGTATAAAATAGTATAAAATAGTATAAAATAGTATAATATAGCATAAGATAGTATAAAGTAGTATAAAATAGTATAAAGTAGTATAAAGTAGTATAAAGTAGTATAAAATAGTATAAAATATAGTTTAAAATACTATAGAATAGTATGCTATTTTAGTTGATTTAACAGTCACAGAGCTTAACGATCCGTTTTTAAAGATTTCATGCAAAGTTTTCTGCTCGTCGTAAATGTGCAAACGCTACTTTCCATGCCACCTTGTTAGGTGAGTAGCTTAAAAAATAAAGCAGCGATTTTAATGTATGCAAATCTTATGAAATGCGTGAAAGAAATTAAGAAGATAAGATAGAAATTAAAAAGAAAGGATAGCAATTAAAAATACATTGTGTCATAATTTTTTATTGTATTTATTAATGAAACACAGATTTAGGGATTTTTTGGTTATTCTTACTATATGCATTTTTATACACCAGTATGTAAAAACCTAATTAAACAATAGATAATTGAGATTATTTTAGCGTGATGATTGTTAAGAACCAAGTCAGATATATATGCTAAACAAAGGTTAACTAGGGTTCAGTCCCTGTTAGTAGATTTTAAATGTAATAATAAGAATTATGTGTAATTGAAGCGCTAAAATATCTACTTTACACGCGAAACATTCGTGCTCATGCGAGAACAGCTTTATGAAGATGAATAATATGCAATAATGTGAATTTTACAATGTAAAATTTGAATTGAAATTCAAATTGAAAGTCGAAAAATTGAAATTTTTCGAAAAAAAGGTAGCCAGTTTAAATTTGAAAACGTTCCAAAAATTGTGGTAAAATGTAGTTCGACATATTACTGTAAATAAAGGTTAGAAATCTTTCTTATGAAAAGTAAAAATTATCGAAACATAGTTCGATTTTTTTCAAAACAAATGTATGGAAGAGACATTCAAGAATTATTGGGTCACTGCTAATATAATCCAAGGAGATTTATTGTTTGTTAATATTATGGTTTTATGTTTAATTTCTCTAGAGTCTATTTTTTTAAAAAATATTTATTTCGATACTCTGCTAATGTTATTTTCATTATTTCAATGTTTTCACTTTTTTTTACTATTGTTAAATAATTTTGTCTTAAACGTAAATAAAGAAATTTCTTTTTTGTTTACCATAAGCATAATTATGTATAGCATTCTTTAGAAAAAGGAATAGTTGTGCTTACTAAAGAATGGTTGTGCTTACTAAAGAATGGTTGTACTTACTAAAGAATGGTTGTACCTACTTACTAAAGAATGGTTGTATTTACTATAGAATTGTTGCATTTACTAAAGAATTATTGTGTTCACTAAAGAATGGTTGCATTTACTAAAAAATGATTGTACTTACTAAAGAATGGTTGCACTTTCTAAAGAATTGATGTACTTACTAAATAATTGTTGAATTTACTAAGGAATGGTTGTACTAATGAGTTGTTGAATTTACTAAAAAATAGTTGCACTTACCAAATAATAATTCTACTTACTAATAAACTGTTGTACCTATTAACGTATGGTTGCATTTACTAAACATTCTAAAGAATGGTTGTATTTAATAAATACTTTTTGAACTTATAATAAAGAATAGTTATTCTTCCTGGTTATACTTACTATAATGGTTCTACTTACTAAAGAACAACCTTTTTTTACCTTGACTCGGAGTGATCGTTAAATTCACTTGCTTACTAAAGAACGGTTGCATTTACTAAAGAATAGTAGTTTCCACTAAAGAATGGCTGAATTTACTAAAGAATGGTTGTATTTATTAAATAATGGTTGTACTTACTAAAGAATGATTGCATTTACTAAAGAATAGTTATACTTACTAAAGAATAGTTGTTCTCAAAAACGAATGGTTCTACTTACAAAAGAATCGCTGTACTCATAAAAGAATGGTTGCATTTATACTAAAGAATGGTTTAATTTATTAAAGAATGTTTGAATTTATTAAAGAATGGTTGTGCTTACTAAAGAATGGTTGCATTTACTTAAGAATGGTTGTACTTACTAAAGAATAGTTGCATTTACTAAAGAATAGTGGTACTTACTGAAGAATAGTTTTTCTGACTAATTACTAAATAATTTATGTTGTTTCAACTATATTGAGTTCGTTATCTTAACAAAAAGCTTCATTCATTTACTTCTAACAAAAATTTTTCTGCAATGACAAAAATTTTATAACAGCCAAAAATTGTCAGTTCTACATTATTTATAAAATAATATTCCTTTTTCTCTATTTGTTACAAGTAAAATTTTTCTAATAATCAATAGTTTTCTACCAGGAGAATTTTTCTTTTCCAGACAGAAACAAACTACTTTTTTTTAAACATGAAGCTTATGAGATCTTTAATCGTAAATCATGTTCCGTGTTATCAGAAAAAGAAACGCAAGTCACGACATTTGTATTTTCAAAAACTTTTCGTGACCCGTTCGTGCAAGATTTTCACTCCAACTATTAATAAAAAGTGTAAATTATTAGCATGATATTAACTGCAAACTAGGATAAGGGGTAAGAATGGGCGCTCTTGATTAGATTTACACTTTTAGGGTCCGACATCATGAAACGCTGGTAGGATATACGTAGGTAGGCAGTTACCTTAATGGCATTAGCCTAGCTTGTGTGCGATGGCATGTAACACGTTCTATAACCAACATGTAAGTACTGGAGCGTGGAATGGGCGTGGCGATTGATGGATAAACTGTATCCAGGCTTAACCAATCGCAAAACTCTCCCTTCCAAGTTCCTCACTAGCCACACCTTTTCTAAGGGTTATAAATTCAAATCCTCTTGAGAATCAAGTACCTACTAAAATCGCACAAGTAAAATCTCCTTCATGATTACCCGACCAACAAGAAATGGCTGCTTAACTTTTAAAATGCAAACTGAGGAACAATTACTTGCTTTAAGATTCTTATCGTTTTTCGTTATCTTTTTTTATTATCAAGCAAGTAAGTGGAGTCTTGAATGCAAAGAAATAAGAAGAAGGGGCCTAGAAATATCACTAGAAATTTTATTTAAAAATGACAATAAAAGAAATTGAATAACAACACTACAAAAAAATATACATCTGTAACTATATAAATATACATATCTATACAATATTTTTAACAAAGGCGAAAATTTAAAAAAAATTTAAAATTTTAGGCGAAGTAAAAAAGTTTGGAACCTTTTTTAACAGAAATCATATCCATTCCATCAACCATTTTTTTCATCAAAAGCATTTTATTTGTTGCCTTATAGAGAATTTTTTCAGTTTTTCAAAAATTTCTGGTGAAATATATGGGGTAAATCGGATACCAATCAGTTTTTGCAACTCGGATTTTTTTGAAACTCCTTTTTCTTTTAGTATTGCTTGAGACCAGCTTACATGATTTTTTAAAATTTTTTTTGTCAAGCCATTCAAAAGTTGTAAATTTCCAAAAAAATTACGTCACTTTTTCGAACGCTTATAACTTTGGCGAAAAATTGTCCAAACGGAACCCTTCTTGAAAATTTTTGTTTTGAAACGCACTTTTTATAATAAATATGGAAACAATTCTAATTATTGAGATTATTGAACCTATTGATAAAATTACTATCTTAAAAAGATTACATTTCTCAAAGTTTTGTATCAAAATACGGAGTTTTAAATATAAAAAATATAATACAAAAAATGCATTTACTTTATTAATTCTTATAAATACATCATATAGGTCAGTCGATTCGTTTCGATCCAAGAAATCTAATTTTTTAATTCAGTAAGTTGAGTTTTAACATAGAAAACCTTATTGTATGAAAAGATCTGTATTTTTAGAGAAGAAGTGTTCTCAAAAAAGTTTGAATTATCTAAAAAATCCTACAATCAAATCTTGTTATTAATAACTATCAAATTTCGTTACAATTTATTGTGTCCAGAAAAAAGCGTGACTCTTACATAATGAGTATAATAAATCAGCTAAATTATATTAAAATCTGTCAGTCAGTTATAGACTATATTATAGGCTATACACTATATAGTTATAAACTATACTATAGTCTATGTTTATTATTAAAATGTGTAAATGTGAACTGAAAATATGTCTTTACAATGTATAGTTTCTGCGTGTCCTAACTAACTGAAGAATATAAGCTTCAGTTACTTAGGATAGCCGCAATTAAAAGAATAAACAGCTCTGTGTGTGCGCCATCTATTGCATTCATGCCAAATTGTATAGTCGCATGTTTAAAAAATGCGGATTTTGCATTGTTGACTGCGATTTTGTTATTTCTGCTCATGTTAATAGCTTCAACGCTATTGTTCACTATGATTAACATTAATTAATTCGTGATCGTATTATTCGTTAATAGTATTTTATTATACATTACTGATCGCACTATTACATAAAAATAAGTGTTATTTTAACACTACAATCGCTTTAAAACAATACGAAACAAACATTAGAAAAGGGAGAGGGCGCCATCGTCTATGTATACTTTAGCATTGGTTAAAAATAACACGAAACAAATTAATAACTTGTTTTTGTGTATATGCACGTTTATAAATTACTTAATAAAGTATGTGTTAATAAAGTATGTGAAAATGAATATCATTCAGAAGCAGGTAATGTGCGAATATTTTATTAAGGAAGCAATACTTACACCTTATACACTGCGAGAGAACAATGAATACGAATTCTGATGAAACAAAATATTTCTTTTTTTGAGGAAGCAACAAATGAATGTACGAGTTGGCTTTAGGAACAAACTATATACATTTCCTAACCATTAATCAATTTCTGTTGAGTGACAACATCAAATTGTAAAAACATCGAATTATTCTTATATACCTCTGTAACAAATTTTACATTGTCAGTGAAATAGCTATTCTAGTTGGTAATTCCGTGGCACGAGTTGATGGTAATATACATATATATAAAGTAGAAAGGAGTTAGGCGCGTGGGGTTGCATTTTGCACTCAACGCTCACCCCTAGAGCGCCATTTTCCTTAATCCGACACCATTAGCATATTCGAAATCAATAGACTAATGGCTACCAGTTTGCGTGCGTATCCTTGCGTGCCAGCAGCTACTTTTGCCTTCCAGTGGTGGTCGTCACTTTTGTCCAGTCCTTCTTTTTCTAATATTACCTACCTTGATTTCTTATCTACACTTCCAACTCCCTGCAAACTATGAAGCACGTAGATGTGACCGTCCACAACAAAAGGTACCTTAAGTCAAGAACGTATAAGGTACCTTTTGCCGTGGACGGTCACATATGCGTGTATATTATACCTTTTCAGTCAAATAAAAGTTCAAGCTTCATATACAAAAAATATCCTGCACTTAATTATTTCAAACTTTGTTTGCCTTCGCTCAATATTGTACTTGTTTTTAACGTATCTTTTGTTTTTCAAAATCTCCCATATATATCCAATGTTTCTCCAATAATAGTATTATAAGTAAATATATATATATTTACTTTATTAAAATTTGGATATATCCAAATAAATATATTCTTAACTGAAGCAAATAACACGAAGAAAAACCGCAAGTGAAATGAACCTAAAACTTAGGTAAAAATTACTCAAGTAGTTGAGTTAGAGTACTTAAGTAAAAATTACCTAAGCTTAAGTAATTAATAAAATATTGCAATGCCACATCATTATTTCAAATTGTGAAAATATTCCAAATATGTTTCAAATTGAAATCAGAAGTGATTTCACGTTTTTGTGTGAAAATGTTAATTTTACCATCTCTAGTGGTACATAAATAAACTGGATATTTGCATATATTTACTATCTTGATGGTAAACGCTAATCGCCAGATAACCTTTAGGGAATCTCTTGCATACGTGACACTGAAAAACTTTCATTTAAGAAATATACATTTTATTATAGAAGGAAATTTCCAGATAATATAAGAATAATTATGTATTACAGGTAATTTATAAGATAAGCATAAGTGTTAAGGCAAGCTACACATGATTTCTTCATTTATTTATATACACTTAGAAAGAAAGTATACACACATTGCTAATCATGTTCATGACAATTATAGTACACGATAAATATTCCACTTATACTAGATAATAATTTATTCATTTCTTCTAATTAGTTTACCCTAGAGAATTATAATTTTGTCTCTTTGTCAAAATAATAAAGACAAAAGTATACAATATATATGATATTATAAATAAAATACAAAAGATGTGCAATCACTTGTGGCCTTTGGTCCGTGAATTAAAAATAAAAAGAACTTTTATAAAATATTATTACCTCGAATGCAAACGAAACTGTTTCTTTGTTTGGAAAATCCATAAAGGTTTATTAACATTATTGAAGATTATTTTATTATTGAACATTATTATACACATATGAAGTCGATTTATATAAACTTTGTTCGGAATGTAAAGACGATTAATCGAGTACCTAATGAACAGTGTAAATATTTAATTCATATGTATAAAGAACGGTTCGTAAGTTATTTCAAACAATGGGATTTAATTTACAAAACACTTTTCAAACTCACTTCATTGTAATTGATTGATAAATATTTACTTCGCAGCTTATTTGAACATCTGTGTAGACTGACAACTATATTTTATGATTAAGTATATTTACAAAAATTGATCAGCCAGACACACTTGTGTACAATTAACTGAAGCAAACGTTGCATTGTTTTGATATAATTGAGATTGTATTGATATAACATTAAATCCATTTTTTATCTTTGGATTATTGGTATAATTTTTAAGATACATTTTATACATGAATCTCTGTTTTCTCTTTTTTCCTTTTTCATTCAATTTTCTTGGAATTTTTTCTTTAATTTTGCTGCTAATATCCACACTATTAAATTTCCGTTCAATCTTTTCATGTATACTATATTACAATGAGAAAGTAACTCCAAAAGTCACTTTATTCAATTGAAGATTCGCCTTACTTGAAATTAAAATTTGGTTAATTTTTTTGTTAGATTCAAGTATTTTTGGAGCTGTTATATAATATAATATATAAATTTTTATTAATAATTATTTATTAATACTAATCTTGTTTTTTGTAACGCAACAAAAGAACATATTTTTTTATAACAGAACAAGATTATGAAGTAAGAAAGCAATAATAAGATAAATTTCTCAGCGACGGTACTCCTGTACCAAAGGTCATCATTCTATAGTTTACATTTATTTACTTAGACATTTATAACATTTTATTAATATTTTATTAACATTTGTTATAGCGACCATTAATGGACAATTGTTGGCTACAAATCATCCCAAGCTTCTACCAAAGTCTATTATTGGCGAATAAAAAAATTGGGAATAAAAAATTCTTGGCTACCAATTCTGACACGTCGCGAAGAAAGGTACCCAAGAGGCAAACGAATTTAGGTTATGTTGATACTTTTAGTTTGATTAAGACCATACCTTGGAAATTATCTGAAATCAAAAACAGTGTTTCTCGACAGTATACAAAAAGACTATTCAAGAAACACTGTTTTCGATTACAGATAATTTCCAAGGTATAGTCTTAATCAAACTGAAAGTATCAACAGAACCTAAATTCGTTTGCCTCTTGGTTACCTTCTTCGCGACGTGTCACAATTATATGGGATCATCCATGAAGAACGTTGCGCTCTAAGGAGGAGGGGAGGTCTCTAAAATGCAACATCCTATATTAGATTTTTTTTACATCTTTTTCAGTATAAAAATAATAATAATTATAATTCTCCCTATATAAATATATCTCCCTATATAATTAGATTTTAATTTTTACATCTTTTTCAGTATAAAAATAATAATAATTATAATTCTCCCTATATAAATTCTGATAAATAAATAATAAATTCAGAATAATAATTCTCATAAATTCTAATAATTCTGAATATTCTAATAATAGTCATAACAAGCGTTTCCTTTCAGGTCAAACACAAACTTCAAACATAACCTCTACCAGGTCACCACATCATTAAATTACCTTGTCGTCTAAAACTCGATACCAAGAGCAATAACCTCCAACGATATCGTGGCTTTTGAAGAATAAAAATCGTCTCATTCCTTTTTCCCTCCAACTGATTTCTACCCTAAAGGCAAACGCACACGGCCTTCTCAGACGGACTCGATTTGATAACGATTGACATCCGATTCCGGGATTAATTGCCTGTAGCGTTAGGTTTAAGACCAAAGCGAAAAGAGATAGATGTCTCCAGAAAAAGGGGAAACATGTGCTTGAGAATGCACGAGAGCGAACGAGCTCTACGAATAAGACGAGGATGCGATTCTGAAAGTCTCGTTTAATGAGATTCTTGGCTTAGGATAAGTGTCGGTGTTTTAGCTGGGTGCGGGGGTGATGGACAAGGGGGCGTTTACGAGGGTACCCAATTGGTCGATCGGACGGTAATGGTAGGTGGGCGGGGGGCGTATCACAAGTAGTCGTGATGCGCGGCGTGGTGCGCACACGATGCCCTTTCCCGCGGTGTGGTTCTTTATAACCCCACACCAATTGGGGTAATGTGTTCCAAGGCACACAAATGCACACAGGTGTATGCACCACTTAGCTGAGGCGTACAGTCAGAGCAATGCGATAATGTTGCACGTCATTGTCGAGGCTCCTTCTTAAATCTTGATCTCACCTTTGGCAACTGTGCGCAGTGGCCAATGCTTTAGGGCATGAAAAGGAGGGGAGGGCTCCCATCCGGGAGCGAAAGGATGGGTGGTGAGAGAGGTTCGGTGTGGATCCTTTAGGTGAGGGAGGGGAGGGAGAGAGCAGGCAGTCTGGGTGCGCTTCGAACCTCTGAACGGAAGCCAATCCGCTCGAATCCGGCGGAGCGCGAGCAGTCACGGGTGCCCACCGGCTCAAGTCTACAAGCTATACACGAGCAGCACCCAACCTAACGTACACTAGACTTTGGGGGAACAACCCTTCTCCGTCAGTGGCCCCACCCGCAAAGTTTCTAATGCGCTTGCGTATTTGCATGTTTTGTCGGAATTTTCAAAGACCAACTTCACTGGACTTGAGTATGAAAGGTTATTGGTGTTTGGTTAACCGTGCTCATCGTCAATCTGTCAGGATGAAGTGTTTGGACCTCAGTGATTTTTCATAAGTTAAGGTTCATGTGGTCTTTGAGATCAGATTCGTTTACTGTACGTTGAAACGTTTTTCAAGAGGATTATTTGTTGAGGTAATAATAAGCTGTTTTGGACAAGTTGTGGTGAAGATGAGTTATTAAAGATAGTCTAGCATGATGAAGATGAGATATTAGAGATAGTCTAGCATGGTGAAGATAAGCTAAAGTTAAGGGCAATCTTATTAAGGTGAAGATATGCTATTGAGTTAAAGACAATCTGATGAGCTATTTGGTTAAAGAGACTATCATTGTGAAGATAAGCTATTTCCTTAAAGAGAATCTATTACGGTGAAGATAAGCTATTTAGTTAAAGAGAATCTATCATGGTGAAGATAAGCTATTGACAGTGCCTATTGAGTTACAGTCTATCATAGTGAAGATCATCTATTGAGTAACAGAGAGTCTGTCATAGTGAAGATCATCTATTGAGTACCAGACAGTCTGTCATAGTGAAGATAATCTATTGAGTTACAGACAGTCTATCATAGTGGAGATAATCAATTGAGTTACAGTCTATCATAGTGAAGATAATCTATTGAGTTACAGACAGCCTATCATAGTGAAGGTAAGCTATTGATGTGAAGTTAATCTGTTATGACGAAGATACGCTATCAGCATGAAAATTAGCTATTAATGTGAAGATAATATATTACAGTGAAGATAAGCTATTAATGTGAATATAATCTGTTATGGCGAAGATAAGCTATTAGCATGAAAATAAGCTGTTAATGTGAAATAATACAGTGAAGATAAACTATTAATGTGTAGATAATATATTACAGTGAAGATAATGTATTACAGTGAAAATAATATATTACAGTGAAGATAATATATTACAGTGAAGATAATACATTACAGTAAAGATAATATATTACAGTGAAGATAATATGTTACAGTGAAGATAATACATTACAGTAAAGGTAATATATTACAGTGAAGATAATATATTACAGTGAAAATAATACATTACAGTAAAGATAATATATTATAGTGAAGATAATATATTACAGTGAAGATAATACATTACAGTAAAGATAATATATTACAGTGAAGATAAGCTACTAATGTAAAAATACATTATCAATTAAACACTATTAATCTAAGAAAACTATCATGGTGAAGATAATAAGGTGAAGCTAAGCAAAAATCGAAGCTAAGATAACAAAGCAAAGCTAGAATAACAAGACGAAGCTAAGATAACAAGACGAAACTAAGGTAACAAAGCGAAATTAAGGTACCAACGTGAACCTAAGCTAACAACTTAAAGATAATAAACCGAAGCTGAATTTTCACAGTGAAGATAATAAACCGAAGCTGTCGAATTATCACAGTGAAGATAATAAACCAAAGCTGAATTATCACACTGAAGATAATAAATCGAAGCTGAATTTTCACAGTTTCACCCCCTTGGTGGTTTGAACTACATAATAATGAGCAGTCAATTGAGACTGATAGAATAATTGGGAATTGACAAAAAAGGGAGGGCGAGGAAGAGGTGAAAGACTGGTGATGATGATAGGGGGTGGTGTTGCGACACCTCCGGGAACTGCCAAACCGGCGGCTATAATCAACGAGATGGTTATTGATGTAATTGGCAGTGCAAGTGTTAGTGGGAGTGGTAGTGGAAGTCCAGCGACGGGTGCTGTACGAATGGCAAATATTGACAATGAAAGTGGCAATAACAATAACAATAGTATCAGTAACAACAATAATGACGCGCATGCTGTTGTTGGGAATGCGGCAAGTGCAACTCTCGCGTCAAGGAAAATATGTTGTCAAGAAGATGATGCTCCACCAAGTAGCACTGTGACAAGACCTTGGGAACCTCCTTCTCCAACCCTTTCACAACAACAGACCAGATCTCACTTGCTGCAGATGCATCCTGCGCGTCATCACTCGCATCCACAACATCATCATCATCAACAGATTAATGTCCAACCTGCACCAATGATTGACGGTTCGTTGTATTTTGTTTATTTGAAAAGAGTTGCTTTTTTACTTATATAGTTTTAGGTGTAGGATTTGTAAATTTGGGTATGTAAAACAGGTATGTAAGTAGGTATAATAATGTTGTATTATTTATATTACTATAGATGCATTTATTTGGAAGATTTCTTTAAAAATGTAATTACCTGTTGGTACATCTAACTGATCCGTAATGATACATATACTAATTTATGCTTGCACAGTTCTTTTGAAAGTATCAACTTGATAGCCAAAAGTATCAAATTGATCACAAAATCTTCATCAATTTGATATTTTTGGTATCAATTTGATATTTTTGGTAACAATTTGATATTTTTGGTATCAATTTGATATTTTTGGTACCAATTTGGTACTTTTAAGTAAACTGTGTGTGTAACTATATTCATAATTGTTTAATTAGATTAGTTATTCTATTTGTTAATTTATTAGTTAGTTCATTAATTAGTTTATAAGAACTAGTTTATTGGTTAGTTGTGAGTATAGTTGTAGGTAAAAGATACGTAATTGTAGATGTAGCATTTTTTTGAATGGAAATTTTGGAAACTTGAAGATCTTTGTGCGGATTTATTTGGTACAAAGCTGAATGTTACGATATACAAAAGAGGTTTTACATTGAAGCCTCTAAATATGAAATCCATAATTAGTATATCAATGTAAATGTTTGGAAATTGATGCTATTGTGCGAGAATTGATGCTGATACAAATGCTGTGACTATAATGTTATTGCTAATATAATATATTACTAATGATATTTCTAATCCTATTACTCATTCTATTAATAATGCTATTGCTAATACTATTACTAATATTATTACTAATGCTATTACTAATGCTATTACTAATGCTATTTCTAATTCTATTCAAACTGTTATTACTAATGCTATCACAAAAAAAAAACGAAAAATACAGAAATCATAAGGTGTAGTTGTTGCTTCCAATGCTTCGGGTTTGCTGCATTATACTTGATTCCAGAAGCCTATATCTCATGAAATATTAACATGATAATGCGAAGTGTTATACCACTGCAAAGACGAGTGTCTTGTTAACGTCTTATAATAAAACTTTTTGACATTCACAAATGTCCTAGGTATCGGCAAACGTCTTATTTTAAATCTCTTCGATGCTAAATGTCTTATATTAAAAAAGAAATATAAAAATTAAGACGTTTTTGCTTGTACTGATAGTAAATGAGACATCATTTTGTTAAGACATCAAGAAATGTCTTAAAAGTTGACTATCTGAAGGTCTTAAAGAAAGACACTAATTTTTATTAATTGTGTACTCAGTACATATATAATGAAGATCATCCTTGAAAATATACAAGTCGCAAAATAGGGAAGATTATTCTAGCTGAATAAATAGCTTACAACGCTCTCTAAATTTTCAGGAATTTTGCTTATATCGATAATTTTAATTCAGGATCCTGAATCAGAAGTATATTACTCTCTAAACCTGAATGAGCGAAAATTCGCTGAATAGCAGCTGTGCAATTTAGGCTGGTTCAATCAGCGAATAGTCACTGTGAATCGGCGAATAGTCACTATGAATCAGCGAATAGTCGCTGTGAATCAACGAATAGTCCCTGTGAATCAACGAATATTATCTCCAAAACAGCGGATTTTCATTCGCTGATTCCCAGCCGTGAATCAGCGATTTCCATCTATTTCACTCATTCTCTTTTTTCTTAGAAGCATAATTCTTTTTATACACAAAGAATTAACACCTTTCCGTAATTTCATAATTATTCAACAAATTCCAAAACTGGCTGTTTCTCATTCAAGATTATTAATGGATTCTGTCTGAAATGTGTCTTAAACTTTTATTACCCACTAGTATATATAACGTCTGCTACAAATTCTCGAGTAGTTATTTTTTGTTTGCAAAAAGTTGTGCTGCAGATGTAGAGCTGAATCGAGATAAAATAATAAACAGCATCATAAAGATGGTAGTGATCAATTTAAGAGCCGCAAAGTGAAAGATACTATCACTTCTTGATTGATTTCAATAATTATTGGTAATGTAATTAATAGCATGAGGCTGCTCTCGTAGTTATGGATATATATTCTTGATATGCCTACTTATACCAGTTTAATCGAAGGAGGGTGCGAAGACAGCCACACTTAAAGAGGAGTAAGATAATCTAAATTACAAGGTGGCGGCTATATGCGTGTGAAAGGCATGCTGTATTGCAACTCTATGTCGGTAAATATGTTAGTGCGAATCACAGATAATTTGCGTTTCAAAGGGGTGTATTAGCACTCATACCTTAGATTCGTTTGATTGAGATGGGAAGGGTCTGATTTTCGACAGGATGCATATGTACGCTCCTCGACTCCTGTTTGAAATGACCCTTCAAAACAAACCAAAACGGAAGGAGATAACAGATAAGACCATTCAAGGCAAACACGCTCGAATCACGACCAAGCAAATTTGATTTTAGCCTTCCTTTTAGTCAGTTTCGCTAAAAATTACGAAAATTTTCCATTAAGGATGTTTGAGCCGTTGATGTAACCTCTAACTAAACAAATGGAACGAAGTAAATAAAAATCTCGATAAAAACAAACGAATAAAGAAACTGAACTCAATAAAAATATAGTTAACATTGATTTTAACAATTTCGAAACCAATTTCGAAAGATCCAGTTGTACAGTTTTTAGAAAAAATTGTTTTGAGCCAAAGTAATAATTATTTAACATTTTGTGCTTATTTTAAAACTTCTTGAGCAATTGCAAATTTTATCTAATTTCTATACATGTAACAGCTCATTTACTCTTTGAAAGATTCTCTATCTCTATAATGAAAGATTTCTCTATTTTGTTCATTGAATTTTTTAAATGTCTTTTTTGTTCAGAAGTTATTTCAATATAGTATTCACAGAAAAAACGAAATGTTCTTTTTCAATGAATCATTTGTTAAATTCCAAGATAAATTGGAATTCTACAGGCATATGCCTGTAAAAATTCAAGTTCATCTTGAAATTTAACATTTTGTTTTTTCTGTGTTTCAATAAAATTCTTCTACATCCTATAATAAAATTCTTATTGTTTGTATTTTTTAAACAAAATATTATTTAAGTAAATCAAACAAACAGAACTCTAGACAATCGTTGCACAGGAAAAAGAAAGTATTAAACCGTTTACACAATCAGTCAATTTTGTGGCTTAAAACAAAACCAAGTCATTTTTTGGTCTTAAAATCAGTCCAAATTATGTAAACAATTCCAGTCAAAAATGGGCTGAAAACAATACATCTTTTTTCAGTGTACAAAACGAAGCATACTTTCATTTTTATTAACGTCCTTATGGATTTTTTATATAATTTGAATTTGACCACCAAGAACAGCAAAATAAACAAACTTTTTTTTTGACGAAAATTAACGTTTCGGAGTCGAAAATCGAAACCCTTTTCAAAACCTTTATTCTTAAAATTATAATATTCAATATTCAATTTCTGTGTTAATTTGTGAGAGATTATCGAGTAGGAAGCTTCACTTCCTCTTGAAAAAAATTTGTTCTGTATACTTTTTATTCTTATATCATTAATGAATTATTACTTATATGTATTATGTATATTATTATGTATTTGGATGTATGAATGTTATTAATTATGTATGTTATGTTATATTATTTACAACAAATTTGGTCATTAACCTTTATTGTGCATTAAAAAAATGAAATGAAAAAGAAAGCGCTGAGCTTGAACTACGATTGATGATTTGTGTATTCTAAAGTTAGTAATTTAATTGCTTCGTTTTGAAAAAAGGGTTAAAGTTGTTATATGATTAAATTATAAGGTGTGTATATTATCAATTTAACGGTTATCGGCAGCTTTCGCTTGCTCACGGGAAATTCTTGTTTTAAATGTCTATATTGCATTTTTAATGAAAATATTTACAAAGACGTCTTCTTATCGAATGATGGTGAACGCTTATCGAAAACAGGTAGGATGTTTATGACACAGGGACCGCGTGCGATCGTAAAAGGAATAGAACGTAAAGCGCGAATAAACGAGGTAATTTCGATGAGAAATTTATAATCCACCTAGAGAGAAGTTCAGATGTTTTATTTTACATTCATTGCCTAAGTGTATAGCTTAAGAAGCAAATTATTTTAAACTACCAAAGTAGACTTGTTTCAAGATTTTTTTGAAATCAATCTTTCGTAAGTTTGAAATTTTCTTCTCTGTACACGCAAAAATATGTTTAAAGACATTTTTCAACATTGTCAGCTCATTTTTGATCAAACAATATTTTAACAAATATTTGAAGAAGAGTTTTTCATTTTGCTTCCTTGTAGACGAAGCATTGTTTTCATTGAGATCATTAAAATAGGCAGAACAGTTCGGGGATTATCTAAAAACTATTAAACTTTGGCTTTTTTTATTCGTTTTAATGCACGGAATGAAAAATGGAATAAATAAGTATTACATAAATACTTTTAATATTTCAATATTAATATTACGTAAACCACTCTTTTTCAAATAATTTAGGTTCATTACATTTTTGCTGTGAATTATTGGCTAAATAATTATAAATAAAGTAATTAGTATGTATAAAATAGTAAAGAACTATAAATGAAAATTATTCTTTGAAAATGGACAGAAGCTGTGAACCATATCAAACAGCATCTTTTTATAGAAAATTTAATTAACTTATTTTTCGGTGTTTTTTTACACATATGATTTTTGAGTTTGTACATAGTAGATTGCTTTTTTCTGTTTTAAAAGTAACGGGCTTTATTTTTTATTGTTTTAAAGAACTTGTATTAAAAGGGTGAAATTTCTTTATAAAAGAAACTATATAGCTTCGAATAAATTGATTGACTCTTTTATTTATAAGATAATATTCATGCTCAAGATTTTATTCATAATATTCATATTCAAGATCAGATTCATAAGTTAACGATCTTTTTGTATTTTTGAATTAATAATGGATTATTGAAATTATAAAGAATTATTGAAATTATAAAGAATTATTGAAATTATAAAATCTCGATGCTCGTCTTCGTACAAAGCAATGAATTAATTTGTGAAAAGCAATGAATTGATTTCTACAATTCATAATATTCAGAAAAATAATAATATTCATATAAATCAATTCATCGGTTTGTACAAAGACAAAAGACGAATAAAATAAAAAAAAGTGTAAAAAAACGAATAAAATAAAAAACGTATTAAAAAAAAGACTAAAATAGAAAACTTATAAAAAAAGCATTAAAAAACCAAAGCTGATCAAACTTTGTAGAATAAATTAATTTCAAACAAGTATTAATGTTTGATTATTTTTTATATAAAAATTTGAATCACAATTTATTGTGTTTGGAAGTATTATGTATTTTTTATCCTTTTTGAATAAATGCCAGATAGGCGAAAAATAAATTAAATGGAGAAAAATTGTTTTATTAATGCTTGTCTTTCCCTCTGATAAGACAAAAATGCTAATTATTTAAATATAAAGAGTTGTCGAAGTAGAAGTAACGTATCGCCTGTACTAAAATACACTAATGCTTATAATTATTATCAAACATTCTTTTAAGTCAATTGATGAATATGAGTAAATTATGTGAATGTATTAGATTCGATTCATGCTAGTTGTAGAATGTTGTCGGGCGACGGGTGTAAGTTATAACCGACATTTATTCACGCGTATAAAGATAATCTAATTAACATTCTAAGTTTCTCGACCACGATGAATCTAAATGATACTTTAGCGACGTTTGAAGAGATTTTATGTTTCGTTTATCGCGAGTCAAAGTTGTTTCATTCACTATCTTGATGGTAGGCTTTTAATGTTGATCACAAAATACGGATAATTAAGTTTGAGTGTGAAGTTTCAAGTTAACTGAAACACTTCAATTATATTTAGAAAATGATTCATAAAATTAAAAACTAGACACTTATGTACAAATAAATGTCTTTAATTTTAATTCCTCTTGTTAATTCTGCAAATTCCTGGTACTTATAAAACATTAAACATTCTTTAAATCTGCGTTAAAATTTATTGAACTGGAATCGGCGTTTTCTATTTTCACGATTACAAATTAATTTCAAGTAATTTTTCCAAGCAGAGGTCATTTTCTAAATGTAAATGTTCTTTACAAATTTATATAGGTTTTGCTTTTCTTTCTTTTTTGCTTTTCTAATTTTAAACGAAAATCGAACTTAAAGGTTTCAATTACCAGTTCGTAGTGCTACGAACATACGTACTTAAACAATTATTCAAAATAATTTTAATGTTTCGTATTGGAAGTAGGAAGTAATTTGTAAATTAATTTCTTTATTGAAATATTAAATACTAAACTTAATTCATAATAATAATATAGTAACTGTAATCAAGTTAATAACAATAGTAATTAATCTGTTGCAAAACGAACAAAGAAGGACAAACAATACAAAATATTAAAGTAGAAAATACGTAATTTTATGTTTCGAAGCCGAGTCCAGCCTCCTCTTTAGAATTTTATCTAGTTCTACAATCTCGCAAAAAAGAATCATAAAAAGTATTATATATTTACACAAAACATCACAAATAAAAATTACATAAAAAACAAATAAAAAACAAAAAAAAAATAAAAAATTTTAACTTCGAAACGTGAAATGGTGTATTTTCTACTTTAATAATTCATATTATTCGTCCCTTTTTGGTCAATTTGCAGCAGATTAATTGAACTGGTAAAAGTTTATTTGCAATAACATTTAATCATTTATTATTAAAATAAATGATATAATTAGTACAAATTTCTTCACATATAAATCGTCATTGTCAAAGAAACATTGCAGTGATTTTAATTTAAATCATTTTATCAATTTGTTTAAAAATGTGATTCCAAATTTAAGACTCAGATTCAATTTTACGAAACATTATACACGGATATTCTATGGATATTGGACGTGAAAAATTTTTGTATTAATTTAGATTAGACTTTAAACACCTAAGTCTAGAGAATACTGCCCGTGTTATTATTAAGAGCATCAAGTTGCATGTTTGCCACACTTGATAGACTTCACAAACTTGATTCCACGTCTATTCTAGCCGTTCGAACAATTCTATGAAAAATGCACACCATTGTTTGTATCTAGTTTAAAGTATAGTTATAGATTTAATAAAAAGAAAATGATCGTCTGTATAAAAATAAAGCACCTATTGGAATTTCTGAAAGTTAAAAGTATTTCAAGTCATTTTTAATTAATCAATAATAACGATTTTCGCTGGGGAAAAAGTCAAGACAAAAGGGTTCTCACTACTTCAGTGTCTGAAAAATATTTCTCAGCTATTTACTTATTGTTCTTTTTTTTCATGAATAAAAAATGTGTAATTGTAAGTTGAGGGAACGAAACATGAATAAAATAGTTCAAGAAATAATAAATTAGAGACAGTGTAAATTTTCAATTTTTTCCATAAATTTCTGGAGTGTAAATAATTGGCGATGTAGGCATATAACATTTTTGTCTGTCTGGTATGTCTTTTTCTACTAAAGATGAAAGCTTCGATTGTTGTTGCAATGGTTTGTAAATCAATTAACTTAACGATTAATAATTCACAGTTTTGTCTGTCTGGTGTGACTTTTTCTACTGAAGTTAAAAATTTTGATTGTTGTTGTAATTATTTGTAAATTGATTAATTTAACGATCAACAATTAACAATTTTGATAAAGATAATAATTTTGTCTGTCTGCTATGACTTTTTCTACTGAAAATGACAATTTTGATTGTTGTTCTAGTGGTTTTTAAAATCAATTAACTCTATTAATAATTCACAATTTTGTCTGTCTGGTGTGACTTTTTCTACTGAAGATGGAAATTTTGATTGTTGTTGTACCTAATTATTTGTAAATTGATGAATTTAACGATCAACAATTAACAATTTTGATGAAGGTAATAATTTTGTCTTTCTGCTATGACTATTTCTACTGAAAATGAAAATTTTGATTGTTGTTCTAGTGATTTTTAAATCAATTAACTTAACGATTAATAATTCACAGTTTTGTCTGTCTGGTATGACCTTTTCTACTGAAGTTAAAAATTTTGATTGATGTTGTAATAGTTTGTAAATTAATAAACTTAACGAAAACAAATAAACAATCTTGTCTATCTACTGTGACTTTTTCTACTGAAGTTGAAAATTTTGATTGTTGTTGTAATGGTTTGTAAATTGATGAATTTAACGATCAACAATTAACAATTTTGGTAGAGGTAATAATTTTGTCTGTTTGCTATGACTTTTTCTACTGAAAATGAAAATTTTGATTGTTGTTCTAATGGTTTGTAAATCAATTAACTTAAAGATTAATAATTCACAATTTTGTCTGTCTGTTGTGACTTTTTCTACTAAAGATGAAAATTTTGATTGTTGTTGTAATGATTTGTAAATTGATTAATTTAACGGTCAACAATTAACAATTTTTTTAAAGGTAATAATTTTGTCTGTCTGCTATGACTTTTTCTACTGAAAATAAAAATTTTGATTGTTGTTCTAATGATTTGTAAATCAATTAACTTAACGATTAATAATTCACAGTTTTGTCTGTCTGGTATGACCTTTTCTACTGAAGTGAAAAATTTTGATTGATGTTGTAATTGTTTGTAAATTAATTATCTTAACGATTAATAATTCATAATTTTGTCTGTCTACTATGACTTTTTCTACTGAAGTTTAAAATTTTGATTGTTGTTGTAATGATTTGTAAATTAATTTACTTAACGATTAACAATTAACAATTTTGATAAAGGTAACAATTTAGTCTGTTTGCTATGACTTTTTCTACTGAAGATGAAAATTTTAATTGTTGTTTTCATGGTTTGTAAATCAATTAACTTAACGATTAATAATTCACAGTTTTGTCTGTTTGGTATGACCTTTTCTACTGAAGTTAAAAATTTTGATTGTTGTTGTAATGATTTGTAAATTGATTAATTTAACGATTAACAATTAACAATTTTGATAAAGTTCTGATAAAGGTTGATAAAGGTTTGATAATATTGTCTGTCTGCTATGACTTTTTCTACTCAAGATGAAAACTTTGATTGTTGTTCTACTTGTTTGTAAATTAATTAACTTAACGATTACAAATAAACAATTTTGTCCGTCTGTTATGACTTTTTCTACTGAAGTTGAAAATTTTGATTGTTGTTGTAATGGTTTGTAAATTAATTAACTTAACGATTAACAATGAGCAATTTCGATAAAGGTAACAATTTTGTCTGTCTGCTATGACTTTTTCTATTGAAGCTGGAGATTTTGATAGTTATTCTAATGGTTTGTAAATTGAATAATTTCACAAATTTGCTGGACAATTTTGCGTTTCAATTTGCTTGTCAATTTTGTATTCAAATCTGCCGGACAATTTTGTGTGTGTACATTTTGGTTACGTGCATTCCTTAAATTTTGTATGGTGCACTTTTTTTGATTGTCTTTGTTTTTGAGTAAAAGTTTCCCTTTGGAGAGTATGCATAAGAAGGAACCAATTTTAATGTCACGCGACGATCTGCTAATCTTGGAATTTCACCTGCCTTGTCCTCTATTGAGCATCAAACACGTTGCAAAAGATGCGAACCATGTTAAATCAGCGTGACAACGGCGTTTCATGGTTTTTGATCTCTGCAGAACTCATGGCACACGTCAACCATTATTTTTAATGTGCAGACACATCGCTTCATTTTTTGCCACTTAATCTTGAAACTTTTCGATAATTAGGTGTGTATTATTTTTGGATTGGCAATTCACAATTTGCGAATTCTATTCTAGAAAAAATAGATCTTTTCTCTCAGTGGGTCACAAAAAATACCAACAATTACTCATCGATAATAATATTAGGTTTCCATAATCAATTTTAAATTATTAAATTGGCAATAAAAGCATCATCAAATGGATCATGATTTTATAACTGATTTGATACTTTTGGCATCAAGTTGGTACTTTTGGAATCAAGTTGGTACTTTTGGAATCAAGTTGGTACTTTTGGAATCAAGTTGGTACTTTTGGAATCAAGTTGGTACTTTCGGAATCAAGTTGGTACTTTCGGAATCAAGTTGGTACTCTTGGAATCAAGTTGGTACTTTTGGAATCAAGTTGATACTTTTGGAATCAAGTTGGTACTTTTGGCATCAAGTTGGTTCTTTTGGAATCAAGTTGGTACTTTTGGCATCAAATTGGTACTTTTGGCATCAAGTTGGTACTTTTGGGCTCAAGTTGGTACTTTTGGTATGAAGTTGACACTTTCAAATTAAATGTGCAATGTTTATTATCGTTGTAGGTAATTATAATCTACCAGAATAGGTAATTGCTCGGGTAATCGTAGTAAGCACTACCATTATATTATTATACCTACAGTTATTTATAATATATGACACATTGTAAGTAGTTTTAGTAAGTAATATTATTATAGTTAATTACAACAGAATGTGTCATAATTAGGTAATTACAATAAGTACTGCCATCTTCATTAAATGAATCAGATCTATTAGAAGTCATGGCAATTTTAATGTTGTTGCAAGTAATAACAAGAACCGGTACAGATAAGTTCTATCATCATAAGTATAATCATAATAGCCGATTTATGTCAATAGTTTATTGTAATTTAATGTTGAATTTAAGGTGATCAGTTTATTGTAATGTCATCATATTAACTAGTCATAATAGGTAATACCATCATAGGCAATTATAATACAGACATTATAAATACCCGGTGCCATCAAAATTTTCGTTGCCTTCTAATAACAGGTAATATTGTAACTATAAGGAACAAGAATATGAGAAAGTTTTACCCTATTCCATTCGCCTCTACTCTTTCATGAAAGTAGAGATTTTCGAAATGGATACAAGGATCGACACAAGGTTCTGTATACAAGAATCTCTATAGAGATCCTTTATGATTGTATATATATTTATATACATATATAATCATCTCTATGTACAAAGACGCATCCTCATCTTCCATTAACCACTTACTACTCATAAAGCAAAGAAATACAAAAATCCCCAAGTCAATTTGCACCGAAAGGTACCGAATCAAAGAGAAAACAGCAAAGAAGCAAAGTTATGTGGATTTTTACGATTCCCTGTGGGAATAGATGTGTATTTAGTGTGGACGTTTAGAGCCTCATGAAAATCAAGATCCGCCACCTTAACCTTAAATGCGCCAATTAAGAAAGCACTTTTTACAAGCGTCAGATAGGGTTGCGTGTTGAAAACAGGTACATAGGACCGAAAACAAAAACTTAGGTTACCAGTGGTTGGCACAAAGTAGGTAGGTACCTCGCTTGCGTATCCGCAGATCTTTCTGGTGTGTTCACACCTACCAGATGGACTGGAAACCAGCCATACT
The DNA here is from genome assembly GCA_011057455.1 of Ganaspis sp. Gsp50. Taxonomy (NCBI): domain Eukaryota; kingdom Metazoa; phylum Arthropoda; class Insecta; order Hymenoptera; family Figitidae; genus Ganaspis; species Ganaspis sp. Gsp50. The sequence continues at coordinate 53,117 of WNHD01000256.1, read as the reverse complement.
CGTTCAGAACCGGTTCCGTGTCGCGAACCGACAGTACGTCTTTTCGCAAAGAGCTACTCTCGTTAAGCACCGAGGGCCCGAAGGACTGTCCTTCCAGTTTTGGTGGATCTTACCGAGTAAGAAGCCCGCCTACTCGATTACCACCGATTCTTTTTCATGCTTCGTATCGGTTATATTAGTCCTTTCGAACCGGTTCCAACTTGAAGCAAAACTCCACTATACAGATACGACAAGCACAGAAGCACCGGCTACTTTTTATTGTTGATTATTCCAAGCAAAATATCTCCAGGGATTATACCATAATTATACCAATGTTGGCATAGGTCTTCAGATGCAGGAAATTCTCCAGTCTTCGGATGCGCAAATATTTCATGCAATGTTGTGTCTTTTATCAAAAGTGCATCTATTCTGGTTTTAATGCTGGAGTTCATTTTAGGAATAGAATAGAATTAGATAGAGTATAGGACAAATATTTCATATGTAATTTTGTGTCTCTTATCAAAAGTGCATCTTTTCTGGTTTTAATGCTGGAGTTCATTTTAGGTATACTGTAAAAAGTATTTCGGAAATTTTTCCAAAAAAATATCTATATATCTATATATCTATATAGTTCTATATCTATGTATAGCATAGAATTAGACAGAATATAGGTAAATGAATAGGTGAAATTGAATGAAAGAATTGAAATTCAAAAGAATGAAAAAGTAGTGAAAAACAAACGAGAAAACGATCGTTTTCGTAAAGAATTTGCACTATAAGAAAATGTAAATTCCGATTCAGGAATTCCCTTCGAAGAATTTGTAAAATTTTCCATTTTCTTTTTTGTGAATTTATAGAAACTGCAATGTATTGCAATGCGCGTCCAATTGAAAAACGGTTTGTTGATTTTTATCTGTGGATAAAGATTCAGACAAATTGAATTAATGTTTTAGAAATTATTTACAAATTGCGATGTAATTAACTCTTAGTAAATAGGATTTAACTTTGTGTAAATATAGTTGATGAAATGTCATAGTAAATTTTTTGTTTGAGACGAGAAGTAAAATAATTATTTGGAATCTCATGTTGAGTTAAATAGACATCTTATTTCAATTTTACAAATACAAATTTTACATATTTATTTTACAAATTTATTTTACAAATAAGTTAAGAATAGTAAAATTGGTTAAACTCTTCTTTTAATTTTACCAATTTTGTATATATCTTCTTTTAATTTTATACAAATCTTGTATACATCTTTTTTCAATTTTACAAATTCTGTATATATCTTCTTTTAATTTTATACAAATCTTGTATATATCTTCTTTCAATTTTACAAATTTTGTATATATCTTCTTTTAATTTTATACAAATCTTGTACATCTTCTTTTGGGTCTACAAATCTTGTACATCTTCTTTTAAGTTTACAAATCTTGTACATCTTCTTTTAATTTTACAAATAAAAGCATATGTTGCATTTGCACATACATAGCTAAACACGGAGATAGTCTACTCAAAATTAATAGTCGATTCGATTAAGTCATTAGGAACCTGCTATTCAGGATGAATTATCAATTAGTGGTTCTTAACGCTCGACGCACTAATTGACTAAGCATCTGCCTCTTGAATAATCGCTTACTGATTGGACAAGAATTTCCTTAATTTACATTTTAGCCAGCTCAGGTTCAATATTTCTTGATCTTAAAACTTATTACCATGTTTTCTTAAATGTTGACATAAATTGTGGTTTATAAAAACCAATACCATAGTTGAATGTAGTTCAACCATAGTTGACTTTTTGTTACTAACAAAGACAATTGTTTATAATTAATTCTATTAATGCAAAGCAATAAAAATATGGCATTAATTGTAGCATTTTTTTAGTAGCATATTTACAGTTGTAGTAAAAGATTACAGTTTTAGTAAAAGATTACAGTTGGTATTATGCATGCTGGTATTTTTATACAATGTGGCTTGTATTTTTCGAATCAGCGAAGCATTATAAAAAAGAATCAAAGTGTCTTTCAGCGCTCGACGATTCTTTACGAGAATCTTCGTTGTAGAACATGGGACCAGCGCCACTTAATATCCTGCAACGGAAGCGACGAAGCTTCTCTAATTTCCTACTCTTGTGCTTTCAGGTGTCAGTCTACAAAACTGCACGACCGGACCGTTCCCCACGGGAAACAACAGCAGTGCTTCACGACAACGTCTCCTCGAACTCTCTCATGGATTGGGTGCTCTAAGGCATTACAATGATTTAGCAAATCACGTGCTTTCCCTCAATCAACAAGGTGCTGTTGTCACAAAATTGCTTGGTAAGTTTTTCAGTTTCACCAAAATTTCAATCAAATTAAACAAGTCGACAGTTGCAGCGAATTCTTCGCAGAAATACCAAATGTGTTTCTTACATACAGTAAACTCTACGAATAGTGCCACTAAAGCTCTACGAATAGTGCCGCTTTTCTTTTGTTCCCACTCAAGCGTTCTTTGTTCCTTTTGTGCAAATTTGTGCAAATCTGTGGCACTATTCGTAGAGTTGACTGTATTTTGGAAAATATCTGCTGAATATAATATATTTGGTAAAATATCTGTCGGATAATATATTTGATAAAATATCTGGAGGATAATATATTTGATAAAATATCTGTCGGATAATATATTTAGTAAAATGTCTGTTGGATAATATATTTGATAAAATGTCTGTTGGATAATATATTTGATAAAATATCTGACGGATAATATATTTGGTAAAATGTAGGGCGTTTTAATTTAAAGACAGTTTCGTCTATGAAAAAGACCAAATTTATCTTTCAGAGAATAGTGCAAATGGCCTCAAGTGGCCACTGATTTTTGTTGAATGTCAGATTAGGGTGTAGTTATAATTCCATTCTGTTTAAGAAAGTGACGCGGCATGAAAGTTGAACCGGTTTAAAGTGACTTTTATTAGTTCGCACCTTCAAAAGTTTTACCTTAATGTTTAATTGCCCGTTAACTGCACATAAAGTCTCAACAAGTAAACTGTAAAATTCCAGTGCTCAGATGATAAATTTCTTCCTTAAAAATCCTCAGATATTTTGTTCTCTTCGATACTTTAACACACTCCACGCGATAAGCTGTGTCGTTATTTTCAATATCGATAATAAACAATATTTTCTGAACTTATAAATTCAAAAATATTGATAATAAACAATATATTCTAAACTCATAAATTTAGAAATATGAAAAATATTGATAATAAATAGTATATTCTAAATTTTTAAATTTAGAAATATGAGAAATATTGATAATAAACAATATATTCTAAACAATAGTAAACATAACCTTAGCGTTCTGAAGGAAAAAAACACTTTCAACCTAATTATATGAATTATTACACGCTATGAAACATCAAACAACATCCTATGATACAGAATATATTCTAAACTTTTAAATTTAGAAATATGAAAAATATTGCGAATCTAAATTAAAAAAATAAAACTAACCAATTTAATTACACCTTTTTGTGAAATGAAAATCGCAAAAAGTATCTGCAAAATTTGAAAAATGATTAATCAATTTAAGAAGTGGAATAGGAATAAAAAATACGAGTACCATATCCAGTAGCAGTCAGAGAACTAAAGTGTAGAATGATTGCTTTTGAAAACGTATAAATCCTTCTTTGATGTTGAAAATGTAGCATTTTATAAACAGAGTATTTTTACAGTGTCGCGCCCATAAAATTGGAAAGTTGTTCTTGAAATTATATTCTGCAAATCGTCGAGTAGACTCATGAAGTGGAGTGATATATAGTGTGAAAGAAATGGACTTAACACAACCGTTTGACTTTACGGCACTTCAATAAATAGTTTTGACTGGCCGATTATCCCTAAGAACAAGAAGGTTATAAGAACAAGAAGGTTATATGCCTCTGTGCAAAGGTGTTCTTTGCACCTAGTTTAAGAAGCAGTGGTATTTGCACGAAAAAGCAAAACCTAAGAGCATCTCTAGAAAATTACAGGGAGCGCATGACATTACGAGACTTATAAAATGTAGTTGCTCCTTGCAAGCTCGTTAGCAGGCAAGAATTAAGACTCGTCAGACTTTCTTTTTTCCCAACCAATGCATGTGCGAAATTGAGACATAACCATCAGCGAAGCTCATAACCCGTGTAATTACAATTAACGCTTTTAAAAATGAATGAGAAGCGTTTTTTCGAATTTGATACCCGATGTTCACACTGATTAGTGTCGGCTAATTAAACTGCCGACCATTCTTAAGTACAATTACCAGTAATGCAACCTCCAACGGAATTCTATGACTCAAAGAAAAAAGAACGTTCAAGGGTACAAATACATTAACTGCCATTTTCAATTGAAAAACTGCTTTAAAAAATTCGTCAACGATTATTTTGTTTTTTGTAAGTTTTATTTATTTTATTTTTATTTTAAGAAAATCAAACGTATACGTTTTTGTTTCAAAAACAATCACTTCTCAGTTTTCTAAAACGATAGAAAAGAGGATATCGATATGCTCTTTTCATCATTGAAGTTCGATAAATAATTTTAAAAGTTGCGATGTAATAGAACAAAAACCGACACTTTTATTTCTGCGAGTGCTTCCTTATACCAAACAAGGAGTACATAAAAAAAAGCGGAATGTTAATCACATGGTCCATATGCTCAAACGCTTCGAAAGGTGCTAAAAAGTAAAAATTTAAAGCAAGTTTTTAAAGCACGGAAACAATTTGGTCCTGGATTGTGCAAAATATTAACTGTTTTTGCAAGTGTGAAGAGATTGAACTCTGGTGTCATTAGCTTGCAGGTGCAAGCAGATTCAGGGAAACCTCAAAATTAAGGAAAAGGAAAAAATCCAAAGTTGCTGGCATTCGTATAGATAGGCAGGAGAGATAGAGACAGAAAGGAAAGAAACGAGAGGAAGAGAGATGAGACGAGGGATGAAGAGAAAGAGTACGTAATAAAAAATGAAGGTGGAACACTTCGATCCTGCTCTTCGCGGCTCGTTCCTCGTTAAGTTTACGAGCCGCTCGTAAAAATACCGTTCGGGCTGCTCTCGCCTCTTGGTAATGTCTTCATCTTCAGAAAACTGACTCCTTTTAGCCTGGCAAGGTGAATATAATGTACCATAATCGTGCAGCCAATTACTTAACGCCACGAGACAATCAATCTCACGGTCACTCTTGCCGTCGAGCTTTCCCCGATAAGATCAGTCGGCACGTATGCGAGAATCCGCCTTTATCTCTCTTCTACCCGTTTCTCGAAAATCTGGTTCTTCAGGAAATGGTCGAAAACATCGTTTCGAATTCTCAATGAGGTCCGAGAGCAAGGCGAGAATCGATTCCTGTCCTTCTCCGGACACGCGACGATTTTTTCACCTCATTCTTTTATTCCTATACTCGTCGAAAAAGACCGCTCGATTCGACAAAATAGCTGCAGATTATATCCCAGCCTGAAATTTGTCATTTTGTGATGCTTTAATTAAAGGTGGTTTTAGTTTTCGGGCAGCGAAGACAGATAGTCCCCTCGTGACATTAAGAGAAGGAATTCCCACATAAACGATTAGCTTGAAAATTCATTAACTCGAAAGAAAGAGAACTGGAGAATCAAGTTTCTGAGAGGTGAGAAGTTAATTATGTGTATTATCAGGAGCTTTAATTGATTTTATTTTCCTTCAGGATACCCTTTTTGGAAACAAAAGTCATTTATTACGGATTTAGTAGGTTCTTGTGCCGAAACAAGTTTTTTTCTTTTAGAAAAAAGTTTCTTGGGTTATTTCTTGTTTTTAGGCAAATTAAATCACAGGATACAATCAAGAATAGTGTGAGAGGTCAAGATTTATTATTCATCAGAAATTACAAAAATAATTGTTACCAACTCGTCGAAAAGGAGAAAATGACTGCTTTACTTTTAGCAAAAAAGCATTCATCCTCTTGCATGGGTCTGCTAATTCTCTCTTCATTTTTAGGGATTAAAATTAAGTATTTAATACCTCCGTTTGGTTCAAAAGATTTTTACAAAATTTACAGATGCTTATGTCGTTACTGAAAGTTAGGTATTAATTAAGAGTTTTATTATTCATCAGAAATTACAAAAATAATTTCTACCAACTCGTTGAAAAGAAGAGTTTTGAAATCACTGCTTTACTAATAATAATAATGACTGCTTCATTAGCTCTGTCAAAAAAGTAATTCATCCTCTTATACGGTTCTGCGATACTACTGATCCGTACAAAAGTTATAGTACGGTAAGTTATAGTACAAAAGTTATCCGTAAAAGTCATATGAATTAAAAGTTGTATTATTCATCAGAAATTACAAAAATAATTCTTTCCATCTCGTTGAAAAGAGAGCACGATTAAATTTGCCATCATCTTCATCTTTAAGCACATCAATTTTGTCTTTGGGCACAAAAGTGAAAATTTCTTGCCTGATGGATTCTCTTCTGAAGCAGCTTTATCATCAAGATCAAAATGATTCAGTGAGTCATCTCAATCAGCTTGATTAATTTCATTTTACACTCTGAAATCCAGAGGATAGAGCAATTTGCTGAGAAGTTGGGTGATCCAATCTTATTTGAAAAACCTCAAGCTTATTGAAGCGGAGATTTCAACGAAATTGTGCTATTCGGTTACGTAAAGCGCGTCGTGTGTTTAGTGAAACTGGTTATTTTTTGTGACATTTAGTTGAAGCTTGAGAATTTGTGTTAGTCCGGTAGGTATACAATATATTACCGGTAGCACCTCCATTTCCAAGCTCGCTGCCCACCTCATTGAAACTCGACCTATTAACATACATAAGATTATTTATTAAATGCTCGTGCAGACTCGAAATTCTCAATAACCTGGTGTTACACGACTGTTACTGACATGCGCGGGGCAAACAAAGAAAATCGAAGTCCAGGCAGGAATTTGCTCGAGGCTTGGATACCTATTAGGTGGGTATATCGTTTATGTACCCAGCACGCACTTCATCCGTGGGAGCGCACGCTATACCACTGGCAGCCTATAGCATCATTATTGTTATTAATAATAGAACGTAACGACCGATAATTGCTCAAGTCTGCCTGCGCCTCTGGTTTCCATTACCTTGCAAGAGCCGCATCCACGATTCTCCAATCAGAACAAGTGGCCATGGTTTTGCTATGGAAGTCATGGAATAGTGGCGGCTCTATTTGCCGACGATGACGTGCGTGCACCAGTCGTTCCTCACTTCTGTTTTTTCATTCAAAGACCATTTTCTTCCACGCTAAATAACCTTGCAGACACGCACATTTTGTAATTATTGTCGCCGCTCTTGCACTTATTTGTCGTATATTTAGCGTATGTCCCTGAATCAAGATCACTTTGACATTTTCTTGTACATTTCGAAAATACGAGAAACATGCAAATACAATCCAACGAGAAAGTAAATACAATCCAACAAGAAAGTAAATACAATCCAACAAGAAAGATGTAAATACAATAATCCAAGAAGAAAGATGCGAATAGAATCCAAAAAGAAACATGTAAATACAATCCAAAAAGATAGATGCGAATAGAATCCAAAAAGAAACATGTAAATACAATCCAAAAAGATAGATGCAAATACAATCCAAAAAGAAACATGTAAATGCAATCCAAAAAGATAGATGCAAATACAATCCAAAAAGAAACATGTAAATGCAATCCAAAAAGATAGATGTAAATACAATCCAAAAAGAAACATGTAAATATAATCCATCAAGAGATTTGTTTTCAAAATAATAACTTCAAGCTTCTGATATCAAAATTTCAGAAGCTTGAAGTTATTATTTTAAAAATTCAAAAATTCTTCCAGTTCAACAAATTAATGTCTAGAATCCATTATCATATTGCAAACATTAAAATGTTTTAAAATATATTAAAACAGTGTAATAGAACTATAGAAAAAATACGAGAAGGATTTAAAAAATAGTATAGCACAGATCTACGAATTAAAACAAGAAAAGCGAAATTCCGAAAAAAATTTACTTTTCAAAAAAAATATCCTTTTGGCCCGGTAGGTTAATCATCTTAACTAAAGTTCCATTACATCAAGTTATCCGTATTAAAAATCCGTGATAAACTCCATGTTTCCTTGATATAAAAGAAGCAAACACTGGTTCTACAAAGTCCTTAAATAACAAAAATAAAAAAGTGTCTATTTCGAAGTGTCACAAAAAAGATTCTTAATACACCTTAAAGAACAAAAACATCCTTTTGTCGAGAAACAAAAAACTAAATCTCCCAGCTCGAGTCATAAATTCTCGAACGAATCTGGAAGAACTTTTAAAAACCACTTAAAAGATAATTTGCGATAATTTTAGTATTTGGAGTTGATAGGTCAGAACTTTAGGTGCTTCATTCAAAGTGTGAAACATTGTTTCCAAAAAAACGATGAGCAAGAAACACAAATCTAAGAAAAATGCTGGGTTATATTTCGACAGGTCGGTTCAGCTAACACGAAATCACGCACAGGTATGGAAAAAAATCTAAATCGACGCTTAGGTTTCTTGAGCCTTCTGACGTAACCAAAGTTGATGGCAGATGTTTAGCAGTCTTTAAGCTACCGGACTATCTAGACTCTTCCGGTATACTCGACCTTGAAGAAGATGGTTCACGACCCATAATGGCTCTGCAGTTGTGCAATATTTATGATTGGTCAGGTTAGTCCTCGAGCTATACTTGTGTGCACCTGGTATTATGTATAGACCGAAAGATGTAAACTTAAAATTTTCAAGTAGCGTGACGGAAACCGCACATTACCTTGGGTACCATTGTCAGGGTTGTCGCGTCAAGTCTCTAATTTAACCTAAAAGGGGATCCTTATTAGCAAATAACAGATTTTAATAGGTGGAGGGTTTATTTTTGAAGTTGTCGTGATACTTTGTGCAAAAATGCAGACATTTAGAAATGTGCGTGCCCCAGAAAAAGGGATAATTGTGGGTTACATATTTTTACAATAATCTTTTCTTTAGAACGTTAAGGACGTAATTGTCTGCATTCCCAGTCTGGCAAAAAGGGTATGTTGAAAAAGATTTTTTTCCGAAAGTGTATTGTGAATCGACGCTAAGCGAATTAGAGGAATGTTAACATTTATCTTAATTTTAGGGTACAGTGAAAAATGCTTAGGTATACTAAATTACCCCGAGTTTATTATAATATCGACATTCGTTACCTAATTACCACAATATTGGGTATTATTAAATTAAGGTAAACGTTGCGCTTGGTCCAGAAATTGCTTTCGGACTTTGTTTCCATGGATTTATTGACGATGCGGATCAAATATTTTATTTTTTTACAAGTTAATATTATTAAAAGAAAGTTAAAAAAAGATAGTTAAAATAGAAAGTTTAAAAAAGAAAGTTAAAAATTATGTTATAATAGTAATAATTATAGAAATACTTTTTGCAGCAGAATAACTCTTTTGATGGTCGCATGGAATGGGTCGTACTTTTTAAACAATTGATTTTAAACTTTGTGTCCATCTTTGAGTTTATCGACGGAAGGGTAATATTCATATCGTTTTATAAACTTATACATTATTCATCAGAAATTATAAAAAGCCTTTTTGCACCTGAATAACCCTCTTGATGGTCGCATGGAATAAAATCGTATTTTTTAAAGAACTGCCATTAAACACTATGTCCATCTTTGAGTTCTTAAAATAGTTTATCTACGTTAAGGATTTCCTTAGCGTCGATAAACTCAAAAATAAACACTCGAAATATCTTTTAAAATCAAAGATATATCGTTGTTAAAAATTTTATTATTCATCAGAAATTACAAAAATTCTTTTTGCACCAGGACCTTTTTGATATTCCATAAAAAACGGTCGTATTTCCCTTATTCTTGTATACAAAATACTTTTACAATATTATCATATTCAGGAAATCTACGATGATGTAGATGAAATAAAAAATGCGTTTAAAATGTATTTTCTTCGTTTATTGTAATTTGATGAATCAGTGGCATTTTTGCTATGCAACATTTTGTATTTATTTGTGTATTGAAAAGTAAAGAACACTACTGCACAGACATTCCTAGTGAGATATGACGCCCCTCTTGGGATGAGATTCCGTGTACACCGCTGGTGGAACATTAATCCGGTTTTCTTGTGCTATAAGGATTCTATAATCGTGTCCAGCCTTTCTTCGCTTTAGCATCTACTTAGAGGTCTGTTTATTCGCTTTACAGGCACCCTCCGCCCACCAGGTCTGATTGGTGGCAGCAAACCCAAGGTAGCGACGCCCGCGGTAGTCGCCAAGATTGAACAGTACAAGAGAGAAAATCCAACCATCTTCGCCTGGGAGATTCGAGAACGACTTATCTCTGAAGGTATTCAAACAATCCACTATCTTAATTACGTAGAAAACAGATGCTTTCAATTTTATTGCACCTTCTTTTAAATAATTGAAAACAAATAACATTATTCTTAGTGCCACATTAGTTTTCAAATGTCCGATTGCTCTACAGAAACAAAGTGGAAAATAGTGGTTCATTTCGAGAATCTCTTGTAAAAAATCTCTTATTTTAAAAGAGGAGATGAAAATAGTGTATTCAATTGTTTTCAATGTATTTTTTTTAATAGTTTTTGAGATATTCTTAAGATACTTTGGAGATATTCTTAAGATACTTTGGAGATATTCCTAAGATACTTTTGAGAGATTCTTAAGATACTTTTGAGATATTTTCGAGATACTTACTCCCAATTCATCACTTTCGGCTTGGCTTATGAAAACGAATGTAGGTTATGAATTACACGAAAATATCACCGAAGAAGATTTTTAAACACTTTTGGGTGACGCGGCGGAGAGAATAACTTTGAAAACGCCATCATAGAATAGAAAAATACTTTTTTCTTATTACAACGCAACTCAAAACGCAAACATGTGACTTCACCCTAAAGGTCTCTCTACAATGCACTATAAAAATAATCTTGACGTTGTGCAGAAAAAATTTTCAATGTGCAGTAAAACGTCTCAATTGTCTCTAATTTCAAGATTTTATATTATTTCCTACATCACCTTTTCCCTGTTTTGGTTCCCTACCCTGTAGTGAAACTGTGACGTCACTAGACAGCTGTGATAATGGCGTCGGTATGTCCTCATGCGCAGAAACGTATTGCGCAACTATTTTCCCTTTGAGTCTATAATTTCTGGTCCTTCCAAAGTGTTGAAATTAGAAACGTTCTATAAAAACTAAACTATAAAAACCCTTCTTCGCTGTTGGTTTATTCTCGGGCCAATAAACCAGAAGCAAAGAAATATACTGTAAAAACGGAAACTGCGTAACGTTTATGTTAAGACTATTTTCGCATTGTAGAGTGACCTTAATGAAGCAATTGGTGTGTCAACATCGCGCATGCGTCATTTCTCATGTAGCCTAGGATTTGATTGGTTTACAGTTGAACAAATTTCTCTAACTGGCTAATCAAATTAAACGCAACGTAGGAAAAGACGCAATGCAAGATGCTTGACGGGTTCATGTGATTTCACCCTAAATGTGCATTTACATATTTTTAAAAACTTCAATTTCAAAATTATCATTGAATTGCGAGGGATAGGGTCTTCATTTCTCGAATGTAATTTTTGCAATTTGGATAAGTTCAATTGATCTGTTCATTGAAAGTTCAAGTTCTTTTCAAGTTCTGTTCATTGGAACAGAATAGAAACAGTGGAATAGATTTGGACGAATGATAACGCTGCTCCAATAGAAAGTGTAATATTATTGGTCCAATCTATTCCACTAATCTATAACAATAATTAATTATTAATTCTACCATCTAACCTTTATTATTCTTTATCTCGTGTTTACAATAAAAATACAAATTACAATGCTATTTTTACTTAAATTGTCTACTTTTTAATTTCTTTTTTGTTTTTTAAAATTAAAAAAATTTTTTTTTTAAATATTTGCTTTTTAAAAATATTTCAACGATAAATACTCTTTAAATAAATAAACTCTGATTTACTTGCAGCAATAACAGTGCAACATTAGTTCACTTTTCAATCTTTTTCTCCGTGTAGGTGTTTGTAGTAATGCGACAGCGCCTTCTGTAAGTAGTATCAATCGAATTCTGCGAAATCGAGCGGCGGAACGTGCCGCGGCTGAATTTGCAAGAGCCGCTGGTTACGGCTTATATGCGGCTGGACCGCATCCGTATTTCAATTCTGCCCATCATCATCCCTCGTCCGCTCATCACTTATCGTCGGGATGGCCAACTCCTGGTGCTGGTGGTCATCCTTGGGTACTTCCTCCACTAGGCACTGGAATGTCCGGTGCAGCTTCGGCTCTTTTACTTCCTCCATCCCTGAGCCCTGGGGCTGCTGCGGCCGCAGCCGCGGCTGCTGTTGCTTCAGCCTCCGTCGCCGGAAGTCCCGACCACGCTCTCCACGCTGCCGACGCTATCGCTCGTGGATATCTCCAAGGTAGGTTTACCTTTTCCATCCATTATGCTTAATCAACCTGATCTTCCACTTGATGACTTGTATATTTAACGATAATTAATTGCTTAATGCTCTATTTATATTCTTCATTTATATTTATATCCTTCATTCCATTACCTTCATCTTTCATTGCATTATCTTCATCCTTCATTACTTTACCTTCATTACATTATCTTCATCCTTCATTACATCACTTTCATCCTTCATTACATCACCTTCATCCTTCATTACATCACCTTCATCCTTCATTACATTACCATACTAGTAACAATAATTGTCCAAACTTCCCATCTCTATTTTGTTTTTATCTTTTTTAAATTATGTCGATTAATATTCAAAAGTGTACATCTATTTTCTTTTCAAATTTTTCTACCATTAATGTACACCCAAATGCATGAATGACTTCCTTTCATATTTTTCTGCGCAGCAGAAATTCAATGCAAATACGGTGCGCAGAAAAATTTGGAAGACATTCATGCCATCTGGTGTTGATTTCTTCTCGCCAGCCATCTTTTCTCTCTTTACAACTTCTAATAGAGATGCTAGAGCATTATCTCTATGTGCTAGAGCGTGAGACCAAACGCAACTGCGCAAGTCTGATGAGAGTTCTTCTAATTGGCGGACTACTTTTCTGATTGGACTATAGAAAATCTTTTAGTATGCAGGCGCATTTTACCTTCTATTCATTTGCCCAAACCGTAAAATACTACATTAGAAGAAGAGAAACAGTATGTCTCATTTAGTTCCACAAATCAGAAGAACCATCAGCAAACTTGCGATTGGTCTCACTATCTATTGGTCTCTTCTCTATCTATTGGTCACTATTGGTCTCTTCTATCTTTCAAGGAGAATCCAAAATAGGCGGTTTTGAGGTTAAATTTGCAACATCTTGGACGCGTCGGTCTATTGTTCAATCGACGCGTCGACGTTGAAAACCTAACCTCAAACCATCTATTCTGGACTCTCCTTCAATCGACAATACGAATCAAAATGGCTGACAAAAAGGTGTCATTAGGTCACGATTCATTGATCCCAATACCTGAAAAAATAACCAAAAGAAAACAATCACAATACTAATGAGAAAAATGTCGCCGCAAAGGTGATTTTTGTGCAGACGGTGAAGGAGACGACGGAAGCCTTGACGGTTCCGAACAACCAAAATTTCGTCGCAATAGGACCACCTTCAGTCCGGAACAACTGGAGGAGCTAGAAAAAGAATTCGAGAGATCTCATTACCCCTGTGTATCAACGAGAGAACGCTTAGCTTCAAAAACGTCCCTGTCGGAAGCTCGTGTACAGGTAAGTTGTTGGTCATCTCTCTTGAAGAGCACAAAAGATCTTCATGCATCTATCAATAAGTCACGAGCCTTCTAACGACCTAACTCGTGACTCTTAGGTTTGGTTTTCCAACAGACGGGCAAAGTGGCGGCGTCATCAACGAATGAACCTTTTAAAACGCTCGCCACCGCCGCCACAGTCGCAGCAACAGCCTCCGCCGCATTCCGCTGGATTAGACATCAACCGTACAGCAGGCTGCTCCATCGGCGGAATGGGAGGCGAAAATAGTGCCTTTCGAGCTGTCGTCACCGGACCATCAACACTCGAACGTGTCGAGAGGACCGACAATGCCAGCAGGCAGCCGGAGAGGAAACCAAGTGCCTTCCGGATGATCAGTCAGCTAGTTGGCGAAACATCTCCTAGCGCACCACCTTCGTCGAGTCCAGGAATTGATCAACGTAATCTAGAGCCTGGAGTGGACCCTGGGTCTGGACAAGGACCCGGAAGACCAGCAATTGAATCCAATGATGATGAGGATGAGGAAATTGACGTTCAAGATTCCGATCAGGACGTTCCTTCACCTTCCCCAGTTGCTTGGAGGGATCATTGGACTGATCAGCAGCCTCTTGAATTGACCAAACACGATCGCTGAACTCCATTAGAAGTTGCTTCCTGGTTTCTGGTCTAGAGTTCTTCTCGTCGCAGTCGATTGTTAATGATTAATGACAGCTGTGGAGTAGAAGTAGCACAAGGAGTCTCATCTCCCATGGTTCAGGGCATTGAGAGCAGTTTCAGATTCAAGATGGCACTAGCTTCTGCACTATGCGGAAACTCAATACAATGTAAAACTTATCAGTCATCAGTATTGTTCTACGCTAAGTGAGTATCACAAATTGGTTTGTGTTCCTTGGATGTTTAGTTATTCAGGACATGATTGTGAGGAAGCCTTTTAAAAGGTTTTATCTGATTTTTCTTACTGTTTCTTAGATTATGTTATGAACAAATGAGAACGTACAAATTAAAACTGGTTTAACCCTTTTCCATTCCAAATGATGTATTGTTGTGCAAGATATATCTTCCGGGAAGATGCAAGTGCAATTTGTGTAAGACCTATGTCTAGTAAATTAGAAATCTGGGATTGAAGGGGATAGGAACTTTTTGCATGAAGCACAAACAATTTTGTTTATGAAAAGAATGTGGCATTTATTTTCTGTGGAAAAAGAACAAATAAAATGAATTGATGGAAAATTACATTTTTTCAACATTGTTTTTATTGAAAAAGTCATTTAGATATTTATGCGTAATTTTCGAGCGGCTGATTCAATTTCAACGGTTCAAGGATGAAAATAATTCTTACTGGATCTAGAATTTCATTAGAAACGTTTTTGACTAATTCATAAAAAATGCGGTTTGTAGATTTTTTTCTAATTGGAGATACTCTTTTGGGGCTTATTGGGCTGAGGTATGGAGACGCTAATGTTGGGAAATAAAGCGTAACTAAACATTTTTGCCTCAAAATAACTAACAGACGATGCATATATTGCGCTCATGCGCATTCGGCTCGTGTCTTCAAGTCATTATGCGCCTGCGCGTAAAACGCATCGTCTGCTAGTTACGTCTCTTGCTTCATTTTGTGGCAAACGGGTTTTTAGAAATGAATCAGAATTTTATGAGGCGTGCAAAAATGTTTCTGCTATTCGGTTAATGTAATTTAAAAAACTGTACATTACAAGCTAATTACATTAACAAGCAGAGTCATCCTATCTCTCTGTAAATTGTTTAAAGAAAAACTCCCAATTTCTACAAATATTGTATATGACTTTTCGTTCTGGACTACAGTTATATAAATTTCTTTGTATTTGTGATAGTATTTTAAATAAATTTATTGATATTTTTCAAAAAATAAATCTAATTAAATTAAATTTCAAGAAAATAAATTAAATGACAATTTCGGTTTAAAAACATCCTTGTTATGATGTATAATTGAGGGGTCCTATGTAATCACACGTTAAGCGCGCGAATTTTGCTTTTTCTACTTACAGTAAAGGTCAGACAAAGCATATAAACTAATACACTATCTGACTAATACTATAAGTAGAAAATAAAAAGTTCGCGCGCCTAATGTGTTATTGCATGGGACCCCTCAATTATTTATTGTTTGAGTATTAACAACTAAAAAATAGACTGTGCAACATGTTTTCAATATTGTTTGCAATAGATTGTGATTTTGACAGAAATGGTCCTCTAAAACATCGGTTGTTTTGGGAATTTTAACTTTTACAAAAAGAATACATTATTATCCATAATACAAAGAATTCTATATTTCTGTGAATGCCTATAACTATTTTCTGCGACTATATCAGCTATTGTATCTATTGTTATAGTACAAGAAATGGACGTGAATTGAATAGAGGTAAGGAATAATTTGACTAATGCTAAATTTGCAAGTTTTTGTTCCCCCTAGAAAAAACATCCTGTTTGTATCAAAAAGAGAAATCAGCATAACAAATGTACTTCTATTTGAATTTAATATCTATTTGAGTTGAATATTTATTTGAGTTGAATATCTATTTGAGTTGAATATCTATTTGAGTTGAATATCTATTTGAGTTGAATATCTATTTGAGTTGAATATTTATTTAATCTTCAATGCATATTTTTCTGGCAAAAGTTGACAAATCGTATTTTAAAGTTTAAAACAAAATGAGTCTTTAAAATTAAGATTCGCACAAAACCTTATCGCTCTTTCTGTACCAATAATTGTCAAATGATTTAGGTAAAAAGAGAGATTTGTTTGTCGCATCAAAAGAGTTCCAGTTTTTTTCTATTTGATTGGACCGACTTTTGTTTCGTCTATCAAATCATTTCCTTAGCGTGTGTGATACAAAATTGTACCTTATCCCAGCCGAGTCGAAATTTAAACCCTACTTTCAGCATAAATCATCAGGACCTAATGAATTAACGATGATGCAAAAAAAACAGACTTTGTTTAAACAAACTGTGGCGCAAATTCATTGTTTTTCCAGTACGAGGTTGAGGATCTGCAAAATTGATTAAAATATGTGACGCGCTCCGAAGAAAGGGACCTTAGGAGGCCAAAATTGTAGGCTATGTTTGATGATAGTTTTAACTTAATTAAAACTTCTTGTTTAATTATTTTCAGTCGAAAACAGTGTTGATAGTATACTCACAAACTATTCATAAAAAACTCCCTTTGATCACAAAAAATTAAAAACGAATCGATGATAGTTCTCGATTAAAGATTCGTTACATAACCTACAATCATTTGCTCCTAAGGTCCCTTTCTTCAGATCGCGACACGTATTGAAAATTTGAAATTGCTCTACATAACTTTACTTCATGAAAATGCTTTTTCATGAAATAAAATAAAAAAAATGTATTCTAGCCATAATTTAAAGGGCTTTAAATTAAATTTAAATTTATTAGAGAGTCTAAATAAAAAAAACTTTCATTTTACTTTAATCTGAGTACAGTCGACTCTGTGAATAGTGCCTCAGATTTGCAAATCGATAGAATTTTTATTGTAAAACGTTTCTGAATATCGAATATACAAGTATTTCTGTCGCACTTACTTTCTAAACCTGAATCAGTGTATCACTATTTAAAATCAGCGAATTTTAGGTTATGTTTCTCTGAAACATCAGCGTGTTGAAACATCAGCTGATTTGAATCAGTGCTTATAACTGAGAATTAGCGAAATTCCGATGATTCAAATGTAGGGAGTATGACAGGGTTGTGAAAGAGGGGATAACACTCGAGCTGAAATTTCTGGATGTGGCACTATTCATGGTTGCACTATTCATGGTTGCACTATTCATGGTTGCACTATTCGTGATGGTACTATTCATAGAGTTGACTGTAAGCAGAAACGAACTTTTTTATCAAACCGAGTTCGAACTCAGTCGAACTAGACCCTACTTTGAATCCGTGGCGTAAATTTCTCTTTCATTTGAATTTTTCCACTATTCAAAGGATTCTAAAACTTAGAATCTTTTTATTCCTAGGAATAAAAGTAGGGTTCAAGCAGGTTCTGGAAGAATTTAGGATCTAAATTTCGACTCAAGCAATTGCAATTACGTCCGTATTTTGTTGCTAAATGCCAATGTTGGCTTGAATGTTTCGATGACGAAAAGAATGGTGTTGCAAATGGCGACTGTACGACACTCAC
Organism: Ganaspis sp. Gsp50; assembly: GCA_011057455.1. NCBI lineage: Eukaryota > Metazoa > Arthropoda > Insecta > Hymenoptera > Figitidae > Ganaspis > Ganaspis sp. Gsp50. The sequence continues at coordinate 35,228 of WNHD01000256.1, read as the reverse complement.
CACATCTTTCTCATCTACCTGAAACGCTAAAATCTTTGAGTTGACTCGAAAGCGAGCTGCGTCTCGTTCGGAACTAGTCTTAGAAAAACACTGCAGCAGTTATCCATTTCCAAGGAGATGTTTCACACCTCGAGGTTTTGCAGGAAATGCTAGAGATAGAGTTTTGTCGAGAAGTAAAGTTTTGCTGAGAAGTAGAGTTTGTAGATGTAGAGTTTGGAGAAGTATAGTTTGGAGAAGTAGAGTTTGGAGAAGTATAGTTTGGAGAAGTAGAGTTTAAAGAAGTAGAGTTTAAAGAAGTAGAGAGGTATAGAATTTTCGAAGAAGATAAGGCATTGAATGGATTGAACCGCAAGCTTCTGAAAGTGGCGTGAGAAATTGGAGTGAAACGTTTACTAGAACTGGATACTGCTCGCAATCATTACAAAGTGCATCTGAACGTAGGGTAGATAATCTGTAACAAGTTCTGTTCTTTTATTTAAATGAATCATTTGTAAATACGAATCACGTATTAGTTGTGTGTCTTTGCTTCTTTCCCAGATATATTCCAGCGAATCCTACACACCAAAGAAAAAGAGTACATCTAGAATAAAAAGGAGAGTAGAAAGAAAAAGAGTACATCTAGAATAAAAAGGAGAGTAGAAAGAAAAAGAGTAGCAAGGCTGTGGCGATTAACTCGAATCGAATGTATATTTGGGTGGATCTGGGAAAGGAGACTTTTGCCACGAAACTGGTTCTCTTGTTGGTTCGGGACTTCGGGGACACTTGGCGCGAGCAGTTAACGTCTTTAGATCAAGGGAGGACACCGGATCGAGGAGCGTTTCGGGATATATCGCGCACGTCAATGAAGGGCGGGATTGCAAAATTTATGGGTTGTTCGAACAGGGCGGAAAGGACGAACGTGAGGGACTAGAGAGGGAACAAGATCGGCGGTGCTGTAATGCGAACAAACTTGCCAAAGGCATTAACACCGGTGGTGGGTGAGTGGTCTCGTCGGCACTCCCACCATAAAAGAAAGAACTACCGGCCAAGAAACGGCAGGAAGGTGAGTGAGTGAGTGAGCCAGTACACATGAGGATAGTGTGAGGCAGCTAGGCGGCCAGGCAGGCAAGCAGTGAGGCGCGAGAACGGGAACGTAACAATTACTATCTGAGACCGATCGGCGCGGAAAGATTAACGATCTTACTCTTACCGGCACGTCGGGTGCCTCACCGCGATTGCTCACGAGACGAGGGGCACATTAAAGTCACCTCCTTCTTTCTCAATGAGATATTGCCCAGCGCGAGGCGAGCACCTTTTCCACCGGTGTCTTGTAAATCGTACGTCGTTTGCTTGAAAACGGATTGCGAAGCCTACTGAAGGCCAGAGGAGAAGCTGGACCGAAATAAGTCCTTAAGACTTGAATCGCGTGGGTTGTCTGCACTCTGTACCAACAGTGGTGCAGATGCGGTTTAAGGACCGATTTTATACAATAATCTTTCTTGTCGTCTGATTTGATTGAGTCGTAAATCTCCTCTTGAGAATGTAGAGTGCATAAATGCTTCGAGGCGTGCAATAATAAAGGCACAGCTTTATTCCGGGTATCAATTACTAAAGAGGGGGAGGTGGGTTTATGTTTAGACGCCAGTTTTTTTTATGCTTTGAGGATTGTGTGTATGCTGGTCAGGTTTCGAAAGCTGCTCGGGATTAGGGACTTAGGAGGCTTTTATCACTTTGATTGTTGATGTTTACTAGATTAGCACCAGGCGACTTTATGGGTTCCTCAAATGTTTCGAAAGGTTTTAGAAGAGATTTCGCTGCGAGCTTGATTGTGGATTGGAAGAATGTTGACCCTTTATTCGATTTGCCTAATTCCGGGATATTTATCATTTTGTGATGAAAAGCGATTTCTATCGGGATGATAGAATAGATGGCAAATAAGTATGCAGATGGTGCAAATAAGTATGCACTAAATGGTGATTAAATCTACTCTCTAAATCTGAATCAGCGATAAGTGTATCACTATTTTAAATCAGTGAAAATGCGCTGACAAATCACCGAATTTTAGGTTATGTTGCACTGGAACATCAGAATATATACGCTGATTTGAATCAGTGATACCAATCAGAAGAACTCTTGAGTAGACTTGCCCAGTTGTGTTGGTCTCGCGCTCTGGAATTTCTATCACAGAGGAATCATTTGTTCTATTTTTTTTCTTTTTTCTTCTTTCTGTTTTCTGTTTTCTGTTTTCTTTTTTCTTCTTTCTTTTTTCTTCTTTCTTCTTTCTTCTTTCTTCTTTCTTCTTTCTTCTTTCTTCTTTCTTCTTTCTTCTGTCTGTTTTCTGTTTTCTTTTTTCTTTTTTCTAATTTCTATTTTCTTTTAATTGAAAAAAAAGATGAATTGAAGCGAAAAAATGTTGAAAATGGGTTATTTAGGATCGATGTAATGAAGGGGAATAATGGGTCTCGAAGTTAGTTGACCAGCGATGCCAAAAACGTTTATATCATAATGCACCTGGTCTGGTCAAAGGAAACTTTTTTCGATTTTACTTTGTGGTCTTGAGAAATTGAATTAAAAGTTTGACGTCAAAAATTCTGGGAAAATTTAAATCACTGAAATAATTATATTTTTGTAATCTGAAAGACAATAATTATCTCGTTTGTATCAATGTGCATAGACAGTTTTTCAATATGCGGTCGGGGCGTATCCATTTATAGTTGAAGAAATATTTTAGGTTATGTACGTCTGGACTGATAGGAGCAGGTGTGCCAACCGAAGCTTGTAATTGAAACGAGAAATTTATAGCATAGCGTCACCAGTGAATTTCGAGACGTGCTCCAACATTTCAAAAGTAATAAAATCACCCTTTAAATCATTTTCGATATCATTTTATAATTTTTAGGTAAATGTAAAGAAGTAAAAAAAAAGAAATCATTTAGGTATTTCACATTTATTTGTTTCATTAGTTTTTTATTTTCTAAAATTTCATGTATCATTTTCTAAAATTTCATGTATCATTTTTTAAATTGAACTTATTTTCACTGAATTATTTGAATTTGAATTATTTTCACTGATATTCTTTGCGTTTTTACAGTAATTTTCTTTCTTAAATTTAATTTTTCTTAAATTTAACGTTTTCAATTTTATCTGTTGATTCAGAGATAGTATTGCACAAATGATTATTTTCAAGTTTTCAGTTTTTAATTTCATTTGTCAATTTGAATTGGAGCAAACTGCAGAAGTGAAAATGGACCATTTGGAAGAATATAAAACTTTTGTTGAAAGAATTAAAATCAGATAGTAATAGTAAGCATTCAATAGTAAGTATTCAATATTTTAATAATTGTTTGTATTATTAATACAAATGTACAATTTTTGTTATCAAAGGTTATAAATGTTTCGCATTAATCTATCGTTATCTATAGACATTTATTTTCTACGTACGCTTATACTCTTAAAAACGTTTTTTGTTACGTACTTTTTATTGAATCTGTTAAATTATCAGGAAAAAAAGAGATAAGCATTTCTGTCAAAGCAGCAAAAATTTGTATCAAGTTATAAATATTTCACATTCGGCGGCAAAGGATTAAAGAAGTCCGTCTCGTTTTAAGAAGAGTTCCCTGACACCGTTTGTTGGGATGCCGGTTTGTAGAATTCAATCTAGTGGAAAATGATACTACACTTGAACATCAAGTGGACGTTCAAATGGAAACATCAGTGTTGATGGAGATACACACAGATATTGAAAGAGTAGCCTGGGAATTTGAGACAGCTTACAAGAATAGAAGACAACTTTGTAAAAGCTGTAAAAGTTTTTTTTTCATCATCCCAATCCACTCCTTTACATGCCCATTATTGCATTCGAATTGTACATCAAGAGTACGAATCTTAAGAACAAACAATATTTTAAACACTGAGAAAAATGTGTACTATGTATAACTATGTAATGTACGATGTACATTTAGTAAAATTAACTAAAGAAACTGATAGAATTTTGACAAAAAAACTACTAGGTAACCTAGTATATAGTAAATTTAAACCAAAGAAAACTAGTAAAGGTTATTTTAAGTCAAGGTTATTTTTGTTATCTGTTTAATAATGTTATTGTTTGTAGGTTCTTACATTTCTTTTAGAATATTATATTAACATTTTCAAATATTCCCGCGTGTAGTAGACGTAAGGTCTGTGAATTTTAGTTCATCTCAGCACCACAAGGTAGAGCAGTAATGTTACTTTTCTCGCAATTTGGAAGCCGAATTCATTTTATATAAAGAGTTAACTCGTCTACTAAGATTTAATCCAAACATAAAATCATCAGGATCCTTCTCTTATCTTTCTTGCAATTATTCTATCATTTGTCTATCATTTTCATGCAATTTTTTCTGTCATTCTTTCCGCCATTTTGTGTTGTCGCGAAAAAATTACAAAAATCACTCAAAAATATAAGTCTTATCAAAAACTTTCTGTCACATATTTTCATAAGGGTTGAAGCCCAAAACCCAGTGTCAGAAAGAAATATCATTTGCCAGAATTTTGGGTAGTTTGCGAAAAAGCGTTGCTTATCAGTGGAGGATTTTTGAGTGGAAAGATGTTTCATTCGTTAATGAAGACGAGAGTTGAAAAATGGATTTTTGTGTGAAGGGAGCGGGTATAAGTTGCACGTGGGCCTCGATCGTGGACATGCGCCTGCTACTACATCAATGCCGAGAAAGAGATAAGCTGCTATATAGGTATTCCAGCAAAAGGATATTCGCTCTTGGCGAGTATCTCGTAGCTTTTTCCGTCTAATTGATCGTTTTCGAGAACGTACGTGCCCAGTGTACTCAGATACGACAAGAGCCAAGAGTATATTGAATGGTGAGAAAAAGAAGACGCGATGGTTAGCGAACGAGCCAATTAGCTCCGTCCCAATGCTTAGGTTTCTTCTGGAGTCTGCACGTAGTCAATAACCCGAGGCTATGGCTTTATAAGTGACCTGGAAGGCTTCCGGGGCCGAAGCGGGGACACTACGGCCCCGAACTGCTCGGGACAGAACAGGACGAGACCCTATCTTATCCGCGAGAGAAGTTTATAGCCCGGTCGACTCTAATTGGGCGAGAAATCATCGGGCACTCCTTTCTCCTCCGCCCGATCAAAGACGCCACTAATTCACGATCTTTGTATTATTGCCATACATTCTAACTGCCAGGGAAACTTCCACTAGAATACTGACATCTACTTCCGAGATTTGACACCGGGCCTTCAATATTCGTTATAAAAATTCAACATTCGACCAACAGGAAGGCCTGGGTTTAAATTATTTTATAAAAAATTGTAGACAATGAAAAGATTATAATCTTGAGGAATACGATTGTTCGATTGTTTGAAGAGGATGGAGGTTTGAAGAAGATGAAAGATTGAAAAAGATGAAAGTTTGAAGAAGAAGAAGATATTTTGAAGAAGTCGGTAGTTTGATAAAGATGACGATATATATAGTTTGAAAATAATGAAGTTTAAAGATGAAGATGAAAGTTTGAAGAAGACGAAACTTTGGAAAAGACGATGACAAGTTTGTAGAAGATGAAAGTTTGAAGAAGATGAAAGTTTGAAGAAGATGAAAGTTTGAAGAAGATGAAAGAAGAGATTGAAAATGCTCAAAGGCGGATTGAAAAGAGATGACTCAAACAATTCAACACCTTTCGCAGCTTCCGTGGAGCAAAGCGGGATTCTTCTCTCACATTCGTTGCGTTTCGTCCTCCTGAAAAACTGCTAGTCTGTATATAACGTATACATAGCTGAAGGAGTCGACGTGATGTACAGCGACAGAGTCGATAGTGTTACAAGAGCTACTAACCCTTCTCCCTTTCTTCCCCCGGATCCTCTTTTACCTTCTTCTTCTTCTTCTTCTTCTCATTTTTTGGGTCTCCTCTCCTGGTTCTTTTCTCCAGCATCAGCGTGTAAAGCACGTTTATATGATGCTACAACTGGATGTGAGAACCTGAACACTCTCTGCTGGAGGGAGACTATCGGACCACTAACTTATTATCGGAAACCACCATTAGCATGTTTATAGGAGTGACTGGCGACATGCGTTATATTTACGATCAATTATTAGGATCACATCCCAACATTCTCTCTTCTTTTATTTATTTCGAATCATTAGATCATCTTTTTTCACTTTGCAGAAGAAAACCGTCAGGATACGAAAACATGAAAATGGATTTATTTATTTTCATTTCTTCTGCTTCATTTTTCGAAAAGTTCAAAAGTGGATATGAAAATTATTGTATTATTACAGATTTTAAGCTTTTGGGAAAAGGGTCCAGAACTAGAGTTAAAACTTTATTTATTTTTATAATTTATAATTTATAACTATTTATAATTTCAAGTTGAGATGATTCGATCACTTGTATTTAATTATTGCATTTAATTGTATATTGCATCTAGGTACATTGAGAGATTTTGTGAAAGGAGAAGCAAAGTATTAAGGAAACAAATATTAAGATAATTTTTTATAACAATACACTTTGTTAACAATGTTTCTGGCAGCTGTCATAAAAATTCAAACGGAAAGAAAATGCTACAAGATTTCGAATGATAACAAAGATGTCGATGTTACAATGTCGATAACAATAGATGTCGATGATAACAAAGATTGTAATGGTATCATTGACGATGATATATTATAATTTTGATGATAATTAAAATTTTGATGATAATTAAAATTTTGATGATAATTAAAATTTTGATGATAATTAAAATTTTGATGATAATTAACATTTTCAAACTGATTTATTCAGATTGTCATCATTACTAGGATTTAATTAAAATCATACCAAAATTTCCATTTTTATGAGTATCGAATCTGGAATCATTTTGTAAATATTCATGCGTTTTTGAACATATAGATTATAAAAGAATAATTATAATAAGAATCAAAAGAATTGCTTATGAATTGAAAATGAGAATAACATTAAATTAAAAAAATCTAGAATCACTAATTGGCAATTAAATACAAACTCTACAGAGTATATGATTTTTATATTAATTTACATAATTACTATTAATACAATTTAGAATTAGATTAAAACTTCTATTTATACAATTTAGAATTAGATTCAAACTTCTATTAATACAATTTAGAATTAGATTCAAACTTCTATTAATACAATTTAGAATTAGATTAAGGCTTCTATTAAAACAATTTAGAATTAAATTAAAATTTCAATCAATACAATTGGAATTTGATAAAAATTTCCATTTTTATGTGCGTTACAATATTACGAATCTACAATTAGAAAAATTAATTTTGCCTATACTCAATATTTTATTCTTCATTGTGGCAAATTAAACTCTTATTACTATTGCCAATTTAATTATAAGGAGTGTAAAACAAAGTTCAGATTTCCTGGATATGAAAAAGTGAGACTTGGATATTTCATGCGATCATATTTAACTGAATTGACGTGTTTCCAATTGTAAAAAAGAACTTGGAATAAAGGAAAACATATTTCTTATTACTGTTGTAATAAGTAATTACGCGTGCAGCATTGGAAACCTGACCATAATTAACCAATGACTCGTGGGAAATGCCATCAATTATTACTCTTGCGTTTTCATTCACTGGTCACGCATCAAGTCGCAGGATTTATTTTTTAGATAATTACTAAAAGGCAGTTGCTACGTAGTTAAATACAAGTCGAATCTCACTTTTAATATCTATATCTCGTTTCTTGGAAAATCGTTAACTCTTCCCCTCGAAATTTGACGTTGCTCCTTTTTCGTGTCAGTTTCTTCTTTTTTTTTCTTAATTATTTCTTGCTTCTTGCTCTTTTCCATTTTTCACTCTTTTCTTCTTTCTTACTCTTTTCCAGGTTTTACTCTTTTCCATGTTTTATTCTTTTCTTCTTTCTTACTTTTTTCTTATTTCTCACTCTTTTCCATTTTTTACTCTTTGATCGTTTGTTACTCTTTTCTTATTTCTTACACTTTTCTTCTTTCTTACTCTTTTCTTATTTGTTGCTCTCTTCCCTCTCTTCCCTCTCTTCTCTCTCTTCCCTTTTTTACTCTCTTCTGTTTTACTCACTTCTTACTTTTAATTTTTTTATTTTCAACCCAATTCTCTTTTTTCACTCTTATCTAATTTTCAACTCTTTTTTACTTTGAACTGTCTTACACGAAAAAAGTTCTAAAGAGAGTGACAAAAATTTTTCTGTTTTCAACATTTGAGAGAGAAATTATTAAGAGAGGAATCATTAAGAGAGAAATCGTTAAGAAAGAAATAGTTAAGAAATAAATCGTTAAGAGAAAAATCGTTAAGGGATAACTCGTTAAGATAGGAACGAGATTAAAACGAAGAAATTGATTAAACGAAGCAAATTTACACGATATGGTAAGAAGGACCGGCAATTGTGAAATACGGGAGTTTTTTCTATCACTGATGTTCGTGTATGAGCGATGAACAATGAATTCGGAAAGTAGCACGAAGCTAATAAGGAGCATACATTATTCCTCGCACGAGAAATGCAAATTCAAGTGATCCCTCATTCAGTGCGACATGGATGATGCGATCTACTGAAACCCCAAGAGCTGACTGATTACCGTCATATACGCTCGACAGATTACTCTGATCGTGTTCGTGACGCGACTCAAGAAGTCATATGTAAAAATCCTGCTTTAGATTTCTTATCAGAAGCATCAATGATCATAATTTTCATCCACGCAGAAAAATTATTCCAGATAAAATCGCTATTTAGTTGTCAATCGATATTCACAACACAGATTATGCTTTAAGTGCGATTTTCCAAACTTCCAGCAAATATTTTTCAACATTTATCTGCAGATTTATGTTTGATAGGTATACTGTCAAAGGTTGTATATATTTATTCACAGGTTCTGCAAGTTTTCTTAAACTTAAAATTGAACTGTCGGTTCAAAGGACGTATACATTTTTTAGCACGTAAGAACGGTGAAAAATTAAATTTCAAACTTGAAAGAAAGCTGAGCCTTATGATGCTCTACAAACTTTCATTTTTAACAAATTAATAATTTGAAATTTAATTTTTCACTGAACAGGGGTTTCTGTTTTAAAGTGCAAAAAATGGTATGCCCTTCTTTGATCTATCAGTTCAATTACAGATATAGAAACAAAGCAGAGGATGCAGAAGAGTGGCCCCAGCATAGTTCCGGAGCTCTGTAGAAAAAGCAGCTGAGTTCATGGGGCTGGTCCAGAAGAGGTGACGCTCTCAACGCTCTGTAGGGAAAATCGAAAAATGTAAATCTTACGCTCTGCTTTTATTCTATGTAGATGATATCTTTAGTTCTTTGTTCGTTTATAAAACTGTTGTCAATGCCAAATAAAATTGCTGATGAAAGTATTCAAATATAGATTCAGAATCCTAAAGCAGAAAAAATGGGCCCCTGCATAGTTTCAAATTTCCATAGAAGTTACAGCGAGTCCAGAACAAGCGACGCTTTCATCACTCCGAAAAGAATTTAAACTTTCAAGCTTCACATTTCGATTTCTCTATGACATGGTCACATCATTTTCTTAATTTTTGTTATTAATTCACTGCAATGACTTTCCAGCGACAATTAAATAGGAAACGTATACAGAAACGGTCATTTATTCTATTTGCACTTGATGCATGGTACAAATAATTGTAAATAAGAGATTATCATATAAAAATGCAGTAGCTTTGTCATACTACGTATTAGTTATGATTGTTTGTCATTTTCTTCTGGCAATTATCATTAAATCGCGTGTAGTGCAGATTGACAACGAGTGGCAATTATCATTTAATTTGATAACAGTACGTGAATTCTTGTGAAGGGAAATAATCCAAGATGAATTTAATTAGCATCAAAAGACATGTTTATAAGCTGTTCGGTCGAAATAATTATACAGTAGTGAAACGTTAATGTAGGCTCAATTACATCAGATAACCAGCTCCGTACTCTACAATATTTAAATCGATTATTTTTATCATTTATCGCAAAAATGAGGGCAATGTCTTTTTTAATCATTTTATCCCCAAATAATTGTCCGTTTATGATTTTTCATAATAATTTTTCATAATAATCAATTACACTTATTTTAAAATGAATGTAATTGATTATTATGATTATGATTATTATTAACAATTCAAATTCTCCCAGAATTTTTTACGCCAAACTTATTTTCGTCGTTTAAATTTTTATTATTATTATTATTATTATTATTATTATTATTATTATTATTATTATTATTATTATTATTATTATTATTATTATTGTTATTATATAGACATCATTAAAAGAGTAGTAGCGAGAAGATATATTGATAAGTAAAAAAGAATACAAATTTAAGTTATTTTGAATACAAAAAATGCCTGATAAGTATTGATTACATTTACACAAAGAAGAAACGTGGAGCGGAGAGTTTTGAATTTTTATGCAAGTTTAAACATGCATTTAAAAGAAAAATAAACGAAATGTGCGATTCATGTTAGCCGGGATAATGTTCGCGGCTAAGCATGCGTTTCTTGAGAAAGCAACGTCGACAAAACGAGCGAGCGATTCCCAATTATCCTTAATCATCCTGTCAAATCATCTCAGTTGAAGGAAAAGAGCTCCAGGTACAATCGACGACCATTGAAGGTGTTTCGTGATCAGTAGCGTGAACGTTGGAGAAATCGATATTGATCTAATTATTAGATAGAAACATGCAACGTATTTATTCCTATAAATGCAGAAAATAACGGAAACCAATTACCATGCTCGTTCTAAAAGTAATAAAAAACAAAGAGATCTTTTCAGTAGCCACATTGAGCCAAGTGAAGCTCATTCAAAATCGACGATTCATTCGGCAATCATTTATTTATTTTTTCTTACCAAAAAAAACTGAATTTGTTGAGTCACTTTTTCTTGAAAGTTTACATGTATGCAAAACACGCTAGCAATAAATTAGCAATTTGCTTTTTACTGGACTTTAATTGTAATAAAATTGTTTCAAAGTTTAATAAGCTAGATTTTAATCAATTTCTTAGCAACTAATACAAAGTAAATAAATAAATAATACTGAGAAGGGTATTTCTAAAGTTAGAAATTTTGTTTAAAAATATTCTTACATTTCTTACAAATTTGGACGAATTTTTATTTACTGAAGATAATTACTACGAAATTTCGATAATTTTTACTGCTTCCTCATAGAGGAGGTATTGTTCCTATTTTCATTTACATCATAATTCATGGTTTTTTCTACTTTGCTGAATTGAATATTGTTGAATTAATTAAATAACAGTCTATTGGTATAACAAGGTTTAAAATAAATACTGACAGAAGAATTAAATTCGGAACGAATTAGTTTTCATTATGAAATACATAATTGAAAACGAATTGAAAAGAAATGAAATTAATTTTCTGGCAATGTAATAGAGGATTAAAACTTCTTTTGTAACTATACTCTAAGCCAATGAGTAAATAAAATTACCAGATGGTCAAAATGATCTCTAATAAAAAAGTTTCGGTCGTAGTGTAAAGGAAAGATAATAATTAATAATTTTTAAAATACAATTTTCTAAATTTTGACAATGTGAATACAACAATTTACATTTGTAGGTAAATTTTTTCAATATATTATAAATAAACCCATTACTAGAAACATTATAACATCTTTTATTAAATTAAAATTTCTTTTCTTTTCCTTGCAATCTTTTATGTTCAATTTTAACCGCTTATATCGGATAAGTTTTTCGTTCGCTTGAAATCCGACATATGCGAGTTTCACTGTAATTCAAATGCTAATTGAAATTCAATGTGTAAGTCTTCACACATCGCATGTATGATATATAACCATTTTCCTAGTTCTAGATTAACTATTAGTTAATCGATTCTTTATAACGTTCGATTTCATTCAAACTAATTAGTTTCTTTCGGAAAAAGCCCATTGATCTGCTTAATTGAATCATGACTTCAAAGAAACGTTTTGTCTTTTTTTCTTCTTCTATTCTCTATAGAATTAGAAAATAATGAAACAAAGATTATTATTATTTTAATGTTTTAAAACAGTTCTTCAATTATTGTAGTTCATTTTTCCAAATTTAACATCTTTAAATTAATCATTTTAACTTTCTAAAATTTAACATTAAAAAAGTTTGAAATTCAATATTTAAGAATTCCTTTTCCTAAATTTTCTTATTAATTTTATAAATTTGAGATTTGCAGTTTTTAAAATTTAACATTTGCCTTCATTACGGAATTTTGTCCTTCGTTTTAATTCATTTGATCAAAAGTTATAAACAAGAAAATAAATAGGATTGAAGGAGAGGGTGCAAAGAAGTGGCCCCAGCATAGTTCCAAACCTCAACAGAATAAGCAGCTGACCTCACGGGGCTGGTCCAGAATAGGAGAGGTTCTCGGCGCTCCGTTGGGAAAATCGAAAAATGTAAATTTTACGATCTGGTTTTATTCTATGTAGGTGATATCTTTAGTTCTTTATTCATTTATAGAACTTTTGTCAATATAGATGCCAAATAAAAACAAAACTGTTTATGAAAATAATCAAATATAAATGCAGAAAAGTGTCCTCTTCATAATCTCCAATGTTCGCACAAGAAGTAGTGGACTTCCTGGTCTAGAACAGGCGACATAGAATTAAAAATTGTCATCAAAGTATAAGAAATTTTAATTAATATAGATGGTAAAATATCGATCACTCCGATTAAAAAAAAACAGGAAAAAAAGAAGGAAAGAAGTATATAAAAAAATTTTGATCAGACAATAAGAATTGTAAACTAAAAATTAAAATTATAATCGAAACACACAAAATAATGTTCTAAAACAAAAATGTATTAAAAAATTGTGATCTAACAATAAAAATTATAAGCTAGTAATAAAAATTGTAATCTAACAATAAAAATTATAAGCTAGTAATAAAAATTGTAATCTAACAATAAAAATTGTAATCTAACAATAATAACTGCTATCTAAACAAAAAGATTGTGACCTAAAAGTAAAAATTGTCATCTTTTAATAAAAATTGTAATCTAGAATCAAAAGTAATCAAAACATAAAAAAATATGTTCTAAAAAAATATGTAAACAAAAAAAGATTATAACAATTATAAATTCTGTTTTTCAATAAGAAAAAACTGGATCCTGAGTTTGAAAACAATTCGTAATGTCTGTTACGGTTGGTTTTTTTCTCTGAAAATAATTTATGAGTTTTGTAATTAATATGAGGGTATTAAAATTGGGCGTCGATTGGAACCGATATTGTTAGGTGAAGACAGTGGGATGAGATGAAGCGCAGGAAGCTGGTGCCAAACGTCGCGGCGTCAGACGAAAGAGGCCCCTTGAAGAGTTGTAAAGTCACTGGGGACCCATTATCCCATCGGCAAGTGGAAGTTTATTAGGAACACAGCGGGGATGGCCCCCGCGGGATCAACATCGCACAACGCTCAGAATCAGTCAGGCTTGTTACCGACGCGTTATAGTTGTTTTTTCCTCTATTATTACGAACAATTATTAATGGCTGACGGGCTTTCGCTTCAGCGAAACACACGAGATACTTCGGGTTAGCATTTCTCCCGACAGCTGCGAATATAATTAGAATAAGGAAGAATCTAGTTTAAGATGAATCTTGATTTCGTAACACTCGCAAAAAATATCGATGAATCGTTTGTTCGTCGATTTTTTAATTATTTTTTATAGTTTTAATTATTTCGAGCATAGGATTTGCAATTGTGAGGGCTTGAATAAAAGATGGAATGGTAAAGATTGTGTATGTTTTGTTTGCAGAGGTTTATACATACGAGCAGGTCGATTATTGTGCGATCAATATGAGTTGTTAAATCTGTGCAAGTACTTTGAACTCGCGGCATTAATAATTGAATATTTATATAGATTCGAGAAAAAATTTATTTTTTAATAAAATACATTTTTTGTTTCTATGAACTAACATCTTTTGTATAAATCAAATGCATTTTGCGTTTGAGTGAAATACATTTTTCGTTTAAATCAAGCACGTCTTTTGTTTGTATTAATTATATTTTCTGTTAAAAAAAACTAAAAGTGAATGTTTTGAACGTACAAGAAGAAAAAAAAATATAATTTTTTATAAAACATTTAAACATTTTTCTGAGTGGAATCAGTAGAAATCTACTAATTTCACAGCTAAAACTGAGCAACTAATTCAATTAGTAAATTTCAACTGATTCTCAGTGAAATTCTACTGTAGAATTAGTAAATTTTGCACTAATTTACAGTCGAATTTTACTATTTTTCAGTAGAATTTTACTACTCTTCAGTAGATTTTTACTATTTTTTAGTAGATTTTTACGAAATGAATTAGTTGCTCAGTTTTAGCTGTGAAATTAATAAATTTATACTGATTCAAATTTAGAGAGTAGGTGCAAGGATCACTTTTTTTGCGCACTATCCGTGCTATGAAAAATTGTAATATCCAATTACCTTTATATGAATTATTGGTAATTTATTATTCGTTGTTTATCAATTACTATATTAATTGATTGTTAACTAATTGATTTTTTAAGTAGATATGTAAATCAAACTTTTAAGTTCAATTTGATATATGTATCAAAATATGTATCATACTATATGGCAAATTGTGAATATAGCTATCTTGTTAAGTTTATTTATAAATCATTGAGGTTCGTAATGTTATAAATTATCTTATAACCCTTAGACTTATAATATTGATTTTCATTTTCCCTGATTGTTTACCTTAAGTACACAAGTTGAGATATCATATTTCTAACAAGTTTATTAAGAATGGAGTGGCTACCATAAAAAAATGTAAAGAAATGGTATAGGAATAATTTAGAAGTCTATATTTAACTATAAGAAAAGTGATGTTTAACATCGGTGGAGTCATATAATTTTTCTGTCATGCAGACACAAGAAACTGCCACTGTTAACTTTACGATTTGTGCACATCATTTGAACTTTTGGGAATATTAACAAGAAATAATCATAATCTATAATAATCATTTTATATTTCATTTTAAATAATAAAAAATGTAAATTTTCGTTTTCATGTTACAATCAGAAGGTATATTTTCGAATGAAAAATCCTTCACTGTATGAATGTGACAAAGAGGTTAATCTTTTTTATTTTTTATCTCACTCTTACGACTAGTGATTGTTTCACTATAGTTTCACTCTGCGTTGGTCTTTTCTGTTTTCACTCTTGCATAAATGTTTTCCACGTTGAAAAGAAAATTTTTTAAGTCAATGCGTTTGATTCAAGAATATTATGACATTGTAGAGAGACCTTAACTCTCAAAGACTATTAAGACTATAAAGACCTTTAAGAAAAGTTAAGTTCTCTCCACAATAAGAAAATAGTCTTGATGTAATATTGCGCAGAAAGAATTTTCCATGTTAAGGTACACTACAATACTCTACAATACTCTAAAATGCTCTACAATACTCTACAATACAAAAATAATATTCACGCAAACGCTGCGCAGAAACCATTTCCTATATTAAAAGGAAAACTGCGCAGCGTTTGTGACAAGAGTTTTTTTTTATATTGTAGAGAGACCATTAAAACGGAAACTGCCCAGCGTTTGCGTTAGGATTATTTTGCAAACGCAATGCTGTTTGCACTGTAGAAAAGCCTTTAAACATAAGTCTCTCTACAACTTAAAAATAATCTTGACGCAAACGCTACGGAGAAACCATTTTCCATTTTAAACCGGAAACTGCGTAGGGTTTGCGTAAAGATTATTTTCGCATTGTAGAGAAGCCTTTAAGGTCTTTCTACAATGCTAAAATAATTTTGACACAAACGATGCGCACAAACCATCACACACAGCATCTTACGTTTAGCTTACCAAATGCTTACATGTAATGTTTCCAAGCTTACACGGTTAGTCTTAAAGTTTTTAAGTCTTAAAGTCTTTTAGTCTCAAAATTTTTTTGTCTCAAAGTCTTTTGGTCTCAAAATCTTTTTGTCTCAAAGTCTTTTGGTCTCAAAATCTTTTTGTCTCAAAGTCTTTTGGTCTCAAAGTCTTTTTGTCTCAAAATCTTTTTGTCTCAAAGTCTTTTGGTCTCAAAGTCTTTTTGTCTCAAAGTCTTTTGGTCTCAAAGTCTGTTAGTCTCAAAGTTTGTTAGTCTCAGAATCTTTTAAATACCTAGGATTTGCAGGAGACAAAATTCTTGTCAGCTGCGAGGCGGAAAATGGGACGCTTATCAGAAAAGACAGATGTGCTGCTGACTATACGAATTTATGCTCTCTTGCGCGACTTTTGTGTGGCATGCGTCGCGCAGTGGTCAGACTTTGAAGCTTGGTTGTTGATTGTTGGCTGAGAAGAGCGGGCACAGAAGGTGGAGGCGGTGGAGGCAGCATTGTTCGCTCCTCGTTCTGCTGAGGTGCCCCGCTGTGCAAGTTATTTGCCACGATCCTTCTTCATGATTTTTACTCTAATTTGTAGCGACAGGGATGAAGCACGCGAGCCGCATTCCGTTACATTCGAAGCATATATAGGCGCGCGGTCGGGAGCGTCATTTTGGAAATAACGCCTGGAGGCTGCATAAAGGGCCTATGATTTCGGTAGCGGTGTTTTTTGTCAGCACAAGCAGCCTGCCATGAGTGCTATGGTTAGCTCTGATCGATGGATCGACTTAGCTGAGTAAGCCTCCGTTTAATTAATTCTTTAATTACTTTCTCGAGCGATCCTCTACTACTCAAGATCGTCTGATATCAGAGCTATAATACACCTATGCTGGCATACGGTAGCGGTTGATTAGAATTGCCCCCCTCTTCACAATCAGAATTATACAATCCTCCACATCATGATACTTATGATACACCTCCTTTTAATGTCTTTCAATGCTCGATCTTTCTTCGATTATATTACTTCGCACCAACAATCATGCCCCAGGCTTCAAGTATTTTAATTCTGATCTATATCTGGACCCGTTTTTTCTGCATTGTGCCTGAAACTTAAATCAGTTTCTTTCAAGCTGTCCGATACAATTCTTTTTCAATCATACAGGATACAAATCGTGCCGATTTTCCAAAAAACATTTTCCAACAAATACTTTCCAAAAAGGATTTTCAAAACAAATTTTTTCCAAATATCATTTTCTAAACTACATTTTCCAAACTACATTTTCCAAAAACAGGTTAAATGTACTTATTATTAAAATAAAAAAATTAAAAAGCATATTTATAAAGTTATTTATTTGATTTAGTTTCTTTGATTTAAACAAGATTTGTTTAATTTAAACAAACATCTCTCTCAGCGTGCTGATTGAAATTTATTTTGTATTGAATACGAAAAGTTTAGATTGCAATGAAAAAAGTAAATTGTAAAAAGTGTTGATTGTTAATATATTATTTTCATTGCAATATTTATTTCCTGAGTAATGATACTTTTTTGTTGTGATCTTACTTTACCTGAAGGTCGTTGGCATTAGTTTAAAAGTCTCAGACAGTAGAAACAGCCATCATTGGTCAGACACAAAGAAATACCTTTTCAATTATTTTTATTTTTTTTGAAGCAAATTCAACTACGTACATATATAGGTCAGATATTTTAAAATAATTCTGTGTCATTACTTTTTCTTCACTCAGTTTTTTCATCACTGTGGCACTCATTTGGATACCCACAGAAACAAATAAAAAAAGGGCACCTTTACTAGCAAAAAATTGAAATTATTCATCAACTCCTTTGGGTTGCTTATTTCTTCATTCATTAGGATAATTTTTAAAGTAATTGGATTATTTTTATTATTCACAACTAAAAAAATCGCAAATAAGCTTCAAAAATAAACTTTGTAAATAAGCTTCGTAAATAAACTTTGTAAATAAGCTTCGTAAATAAACTTTGTAAATAAGTTTCGTAAATAAACTTTGTAAATAAGCTTCGTAAATAAACTTTGTGAATAAGCTTCGTAAATAAACTTTGTAAATAAATTTCGGAAAATGTTTCTGAATGGCTTTTTTGTATACTGTCGAGAAGCATTATTTTTGATTTCTGATAATTTGCAAGGTTCTCTTAATCAAACTAAAAGTATCAACGAACATAACCTAAATTCGTTTGCTTCTTAGGTACCTTTTTTCACGAAGCGTCACAAATACATTTTTATTGAAATCAAACCAAAAAATAGTTAAAGTCAATTTTGTTAGTCTAACCCAGTAAGCAAAGTTGAATTAGTGTTTTGAATTGCTGAGAGCGTAGTTTAAATTCGTGGCCTATGTTCGTACGAATTAGAACACTTTGACGAATTCGAAAACGACGTCCCGTATTCTTTGCACTCTTTTCTATTGAATAAAGCTTTAATTTGTTAAAGTAAGTACTTAAATAAAAAGATTTGAAGAAATGAAATCGACAAAAAACGATATGGTGAAGGAGATTTGCTTTTTTCGAAAGAATTAAATAATAGAATTTGTAGGTTAGGTACGCACTTTATCGAGAATCGAAAGGCGGTAAATTCAAATTATGGGAATATATTAAACAAAAAGGATTTGAAAGAAAGTGAAGAAATAATTGAGTTTTTGTAATTAAGTTAAGTAATCAAGTTAAGTAATCAAGTTAAGTAATTAAATTAAATAATTAAGTTAAGTAATTAAGTTAAGTAATTAAGTTAAGTAATTAAGTTAAGTAATTATATTAAGTAATTAATTTAAGAAATCAACTGAAATAATTAAGTTAATTAATTGTTAAGAAATTAAGTTATTTGTTAAATATTAGATATATTTAAAAAATAAGATGAAAATAATCATCAATATCACTATTTTTTTAATTTCACCTCTAAATATTCAATTAATATACATTTATTTAATGAGTGGATAAGACTTTTTTACAAAATGATGTCCCTAACATTTTATTTATTATTTATACTTTTTTCATTGTAATCTACAGACTTCGTGTTCAATACTATTATACAAATCGTATAATATTATTATATTAGTACCATATCATTACATTTTCAATCAGCATAAACAATGAAACTATTAAAAACCATAATCCTTCCCCCTGAGTGGTAATCTTCAAAGAATTGGACCGATTTAGTAAATGCAACAACTTGTGCTTGAATTAACTTATTACAACAAAGCCCAAGAAATAACACGTCCAAGAGTTGTCGGCGATGTATGATTTTCTCGAGCAAGCTCAAATTTCATTTGAAACTGGTCAAACAACCTGAATCTCTTTTATTCTTGAGAGCGGCTTTTTGAAACGTCGGACGGCGCGACTTGCCGCGAAAGAACAAGAGCAGATGCCCGTGAAAGGCAATGAAGAGAGAGACAGTTTTGATAATCGAGGCTCTATAGTACGAGTCCACTGACAAGAAGTCAGTGCCAAGGACTTGTCTAAGTCTTCGGCGGTACATATCTTTGAGGTAAATATGTCCGGCGGATGACCCATGACATTTGCAGTCACTCTGACGCGATCATACCGACTTGAAACAAAGGGGGAGGTTATGTTACTAACGATCAAGAATTAGAAGCAGTGGATGACGAAGAGGAAAATGATGAAGGTGAAGAGGGGAAAAAATGATGAAAAGCAAGCAGAGGAGGCCAATGATGCCGCTCGCCTTCGAGCTTGCGTGTCAGTTCGAATTGCAAAGTAATTTCTCGCACGCAATTGCCCGCTACTGGAATTATTATTACCTGGTAGGCCACCTCCGTCAGTCATTTACTTTTAAAATTTACAACCCAACTCTTGTGCACGGCAATGCGGAATTTTGTGGTTTGCCATGATGATTGCACTTTCTCTGCCTTTATTTTCTGTGCCTGAGCACCATTCGCATTCACCGTCTCTCACGCTGCGATTGTTCTTCTTTTTGTTTTTTTTCCTTTTTCAAATAAACCAAAATTGTCTTTTTTCCATGAAATATAAATACTTTTTGCACAAATTATGCTGAAATTTGCTACAACACGACAGATTAACCTACACGGGTATTATTTTGTTTTTAAATTTAAACACACAAAGAGCAATCGTGTTTTAGGATTTGAATGTTTTTTGCATTTCATTAATTATTTTCGGTAGAATTATTATTCTCTTTTTATTTTAGTTATTCTTTCATTATTCAATTTTATTATTTCACATAAAAAACTTGGGATCAATTTGAATAGCGTATGCTATTTAATTTGAATCGCACCAAATATGAACCGGGTAGATGGCGTCACAGTCTATATCATTGTGGGAAATGTGTCATCATTTAGCATTGCTCAATGAAAGTTTAGATTTTTTCTGTGTAACGAGTCGTTTGAAAACGTCTATACTTTAAATCGGAATTGAATGATGGCGCATCTGGTGGCGTATGCCTAAACTACAAACATATAATTGGTTACAGAAGTATATCTATCTTCCATGAACCATGGCTCATTGGAATTTTTCAATTTAAAGTGTCTTTAGATTCTTAACTATTTTTACTGCAGCTGTATAAGTAAAATGTACGAAATGTAAAAAATCTTAAGACCGAAGAACAATAGATTCTTACAAACGAAATTGCAATGATAAACAGAAACGGAAGAATAAGTTCGAGAAGGTAAAATTGTAGCCTCTGTTACTCATCAGTTTATTTGCATTTACGAAAATCTAGAATATGCTCGAAATGTTCGAATGCTTTGAATTCGAACATTCGAAGAATTTCGAATGAAAGTTACAGCATTGAGAATAAAAAATGTTAATAGAAGGGCAATAATGTTGGCCGCTTGCGTCCGTCAGAGGCACTTAATACAAAAATTCTATAGTTTCCTTTATCATGAACTACAAAATACACAAGATTGTCCTTGTTTCGAAATATTATTTCGAAACAAGGACAATCTTCATAGATAACAAGGCATAAATAACATTTTCCATAAATTATAATCCCAAAAGAACCTGTAGAAATCATGAACCAAAATGGCGGATGTAAAAATTAACACAACATCTAAGTTTCTGCAAAAAAACCTTTCTGACAAAAAAGATCTGAACTTGGGTATGAAAAAGTGTAAAGTGTACTGGAAAAATATAATTTCAACACTGAAAATTGTGTTAAAACATTAAATCTAACACCAAAAATGAGGGCACCACTGTCTATGCACTAGCATCAGTAAAAATAAAATTGATATAAATAACGCATTAAATCTAACACCAAATGAGGGCACCACTGTCTATGTACTTGCATCAGTAAAAATAAAATTGACATAAATAACGCATCAAAACTCATTCAAATTTTTTTCTGTATCAGATACTGTGACCATAATCGAGTTCAAAATTCGGATTTATTTGTAACTCAATTTTTTTGGGACAAATTGGTGATCGGCGACTGTGTAGAACTTTCGAAAGTGATTTAAAACCAATTTTTAAAAAAGAATTGAAATTGAAGTAAACTGAAGAACTGAAAATAGACTTGTCTTAAATGGAGATAAAAAATTTTAACAGCGAAAACTAGTCTTCTTGAGCGAAAAACATAGCCTGTCAAGCATACTGTAAATCGAAGAGGATGATAAGCTGATTGATTGATGTCTTCGACATGATTAGCATGTGAAAGCTTATCGACCATAACCGACCTTAATGCCTGGAAAGAACTACATATTTCATGTAAATTTACCAGGATTTATCAAGTGAGAAATGTTCCATATTACAAAACGCAAAATAGTTCCAACTATTCTTTACAGATGGATACATTCCTACTATCAATGAAACAATCATAGAGATATTGAAACAATTCCCGAATATTTTTTTCTACAATTTTACAAAATATAAAAAAAAACTTAAAAATGATTAAAACGTCCAATTAAAGTTAATTTAGAAAAAGTTTCGCAACATTTAATAATTAAATAGTAAAAATAGTTCAACGTCAATATAATTACTGAAAACATTTAGTGCATAATTGTATTGTAAATTATTGTAAATTATTGTAAATTATTGTAAATTATTGTAAATTTTATTGTACACAATATTTGTCTTCGGTTACTTTTAAATTATATTATTCTTCATTTACTGTTTCAGGAAATTTTGAAATAGTTTTTACTTTTTTAAAAATCCCTGAAGTATCATATGTGAATATGTTTTCAACTGGTAACGTTTCTTGTATCATAATATGGTAAGTTTCCTTCTCTAAAGGTATAGCAACTCGATCGGTAATTCTCCAATGCTAAGAGTTTGGCTTCTTTCTCAACAGGGGAAGCACTGCTCAAAGTACTTTAAATTCTCGAACAGGAAGACTTGTTTCCGAGTGTAGAATTATTTTTTAAATTATATTTAATAGAATATACCTTAATGCAATATAGTTTAATATAATATAGTTAATTATAATATAATTTAATGCAATGTAGTTTTATTATTACAATTCGATGATAATTAAGTAAGAGAGTCAAATGTACGAATGGTTTTTCAGTTAAAGTCTTTAAAATAATTGAGAAGAAAGTAGGATGCAAAAAGTATTTTAATCGAACAGTTTGAGAATTTATCGTTTTATGACTGACGGCAACTTGTCTCCCCTGACAACAAAAGCAAATTACGACGAGAACTATCACATCGGCAGAATGCATATTACATCAAATCTGCACTAACAGTATACGTGATCTGGAATTGATTCGTTTTCACCACCTTCGGTAGTTTGAGTTTCAGAGCAAATACCACTTTCAAATATCAATTACGACCTACAAATGGTTCTTTATTTATTTAGGATATGCATGTTCTATATTTCATCAAATTTAGCAAAAAGCGTGATTAATAGAAATAGACTTTGAATATTGGAATTGTTTTTAAAAATGTTCAAAAATCTTGTTGCAACAAAATGTTTTAATTCAAATGAAAGAACAAGAACTAGAAGATGAAGAGGAACAATAAGAAAGAGAAAAGAAAGAAGATTTAGACAGAGAAAAAGAAGAAGAAGAAGAAGAGAAAAAAGAAGAAGAAAAGAAGAAGAAAATAAGAGAAACAAGAAAAATGAAGATTTATTTTTCAGATAGCATCACAATTTTAGACGTCTATACTAAAAACGAAAAAGTTACATCATCTTTCTCGAATTGCCTCGAGTTTATGTCCATTTTTGCAGTTTTAGGTCCGTTTCGCAAGGTTCAATCTCGAGATTTCAAATGTTGATGTCGTAGTTCATCGAGAGCCTTAGAAGATCGTAAAATTTATGCTCAAGATTATTCTCAACACCAACCCTCTTCTACTCCAACATGGAAATTGGTGTCTATTCGTCTCTCTCGTTTTTCACCATCTCTGCAATGACAAGAGAGTGAGAAAGCGAGATGTAAAAAGGAAAAAGCCCTGCTTCCAACTTCCGGATTCGCAGCGCATACACGATATCTCATATACTATGCATGAAAACGACTTATTCGTCAATGAAATGATCGGTGTCTCCCCTGGCCATATTTCCTGAAATATTTGAGTCCAGACTTGAAGTGCATTTTATAGGCAAGTTCCAAAGGGCTGAAGGAGTCGGGGAAATGTTTTTGCTATATATCGATGAATGTGTTATTTGAGTTATTTCACACATGGCGTCCAATCGATAAGCATTGCATTGCAATCGGGAAACCCACGTGTCTCTTAGTTCCTCACTCCGATCATACCTTCCGCATAGTTTATACACCTATGTCAGTAATGTACATGCAGGACTCCAAATACACGTGTGCCACATACCCATCCAACTCTTCACATGTCACGATTCTATATGGTTTAAAGGAATGCTGTAGAATTTACCTTTAAAAAAATTATCCGTTGGATGTCTGCACCCCTGATAAACTTCCTATTTCCTATCGGAGCTGATCTTTATCTGATATTCAACATTATCCTCATTCTTTAATACCTATCGTACTTTTTCTATTACAGCAGAGTAATTTGTCAACATTTAAAAAGTTTCTGTAGTTAACTTTACTAAAATGTTTGTAGTATTTCCTTTTGTTCTTGAAATGTGTATTGAAATTTTTGCATAGTGAATTGTAATTTTTGCAGAGTGAATTATAATTCTTGCACAGTGTATTGTGATGTTTGCAGAGTGTACTGTAATTCTTGCAATGTGTATTGTAATTTTTGCAATATGTATTTTAATTTTGGACAGTGTATTGTAATTCTTGCAATATGTATTGTAATTTTTGCATAGTGTATTGTAATTCTTGCACAGTGTATCGTAATTCTTGCAATGTGTATTGTAATTTTTGCACAGTGTATTGAAGTTTTTGCAGAGTGTACTGTAATTCTTGCAATGTGTATTGTAATTTTTGCAGAGCGTACCTATTGTAATTTTTGCAATGTGTATTGTGATTCTTGCAATATGTATTGTAATTCTTGCACAATGTATTGTAATTCTTGCAATATGTATTGTGATTTTTGCACAGTGTATTGTAATTCTTGTAATATGTATTGTAATTTTTGCACAGTGTATCGTAATTTTTGCATAGTGTATTGTAATTCTTGCACAGTGTATCGTAATTCTTGCAATGTGCTTGTAACTTTTGCACAGTGTATTGAAGTTTTTGCAGAGTGTAATGTAATTCTTGCAAAGTGTATTGTAATTTTTGCAGAGCGTACGTATTGCAATTTTTGCAATGTGCATTGTGATTTTTGCACAGTGTATTGTAATTCTTGCAATGTGAATTGTAATTTTTGCACAGTGTATTGAAGTTTTTGCACAGTGTATTGTAATTCTTGCAATATGCATTGTAATTCTTGCACAGTGTATTGAAGTTTTTGCAAAGCGTAATGTAATTCTTGCAATGTGGATTGTAATTATTATCACCCAAAAGAAGAGTTTCGAAATCATTCCCTAATTTGTCTCAGCTTTGTTGAGAAAGTTTTCTTTTATTTTTGTATTATTTTATTTCTTCAAAGCAAATTTCAGTAAAGCTTAAAGCTCTACTTTAAAGCTCCATGCTCTAAAGTAAAATTTTATCATGTTAATAATAGTAACAGCATTTTAAAGTAATTTGCAGTCATTAAAAAATGTAATTAAAATTAATTATAAGGATGTAAAAAATGTAATGTATTTCATTATCTCATTTTATAATTTTCTTGCCCAAATATTAATTTCCATAATTGTAGTTGAATCGGTAGCGTTTCAATTAAATTTGGAAATCAATATTCGTGACTGAAAGTGAGATTTGCAAATTTATGAGAAAGCGTGTATAAGTTTACTAGTAATATAAGTCTTGTGTCTGTGATCCATTTTAATAAAGTTAAATGTCAGTCAAGAAATGTCACCACATTTTAATTGAGATACGAGTGCGTCGACGAGGGGTTGAAGTACGTTTGCATTAACGTCGTGAAAATAGGGTCGGCAAAAGTTGAAACTACAAGCCTGCCATATGCAGCCGGATCCACCTGAGTCTGGACACTGGACGTGATACACGGATTATTTTCACTGTAAAAATGGAACATATTATTATTACGTTTTACATATTTCAAACATGCATTATATTAATGAAACGGGAGCCAGCTTTAATTAAAACTCCGCGAACGTCATATTTTTCTTTTACTTTTAAAATATTCGTTAATTAAAAATTACCGTGAAACTGAAATATTGTGTCTTGCAATATCATTTTAATAATTCTTGATACAATTTTTCAAGTAAGATAGCAAATTCCTTCTTTTACTTTTACAATTTTCACAACTTTTTACTATACCTTAACTTCTATTTTTTAATGTACCATATTGTAAATTAATAAACTCTTTATATGCTTGTGAACTATTTTATAATTTTCTATTATCACATTTTATTATGTTTTACGATTCGAAACGTTTAATAAAGATTGGGCTTAATAAAAAATGAAAATATTGCTATTTTCTGAAAAATATAAAGAAGCAATAGAGTGCAATTGGATTGTAAATGCTTGCCACATAAAATAAAATAGAGTATTAAAATAAAATTTGATTAATTTTTTTCTTTAATTTGTTTGTATTTCATTATTGTTTAATATTCAACGAGCACCTGAATGTATGCAACCGTTTTGAACCTTTTTAGCTCAACTGCGTTTGAAATTCTCAAAGGAAGTTTATGATTCAAAGCAATTCTTTTGAAATAAAGTATTTCCTATGTGTTAAAAAATTTCTTTTGCCAATCTTTTTTGTTTGTGAAAATATCTTTCGATCCAAAATTAAAAAACAGAATTTTCTTTATGAGGAAGAAATAATGCGAATAATAATAATTATAGAATTTAATAGTAATAATAATAATAAAATTTAATAATAATAATAATTATAGAATTTAATAATAATAAAAATTATAGAATTCAATAACAATAATAATTATAGAATTCAATAACAATAATAATTATAGAATTATTTCCAAAAAGTGTCCATCTCTTCAGGAATTTCATATCTACGTATAAAATGAAAATACTCTTTACAAATATTTTAAGGCGAATATGCTTATTAAAAAATAAATTCATTAGAAAGGAGACTTGTTTTGTGTACAATGTGCAGCAGAGGGTAGAAAAAAGTTGGGACGAATTTCATTCGATTAGACACTGTAAACGGAAGAGATGCAGTTAATGTTACGTTGCCGCTCTGCAGTATAGGACGTTGTTATTTGCGATGCATATAAATGCATCGGAAATGGTCGCATAGTTTCATGAATCATAGCAATTATCGTTCCTGCCATTTCCCTTTGCCCTGCCGGCAAAAGCTGCTGCAGGAATCTGTATACGTATATATACCTAACAGAGTATATGACCTTAACTTTTATATATTCGCATAACGATCGTTCCTGTTTGTTTATCACGAGATGAGCTCACAACTTTAAACTCGCTAATATTTGAATATTCCTCTGTGTAAAATGATACTTTGCTTCTGTAAAGAGTTCCAATTTATTAATAGGCGTGTATACTCAGAGCAAAATACATAATTGGTACTCTCAATCTCACATACAAACAGTGCTGAATAAATTCTCAGAACACTATGCACTTCAAAAAAGTTTGCAGATACAGATATTGGTATTTTTATGGTTGATTTTTTAGAATTATCATTTTTTAATTTGGAGAATTTTAAATGGTACTTTAAAATTTTGGGAATGAAAAAGCGTCGATAACTTTTAGCAAAAAACCCAAAAAAAATATAAAACTTGGGGGAAAATGTAGGCAACGGGGGCTAGGTGACGCGTAACGGTTGCTAAGTAACGTATGATGGTTGCTATGTAACGCAGACGGTTTCTAAGTAACGCGTGACGGTTGCTAGATGACGTAGACGATCGCTAGGTGACGCAAACGGTCGCTAAGTGTCTCAGAAAGTTGCTAGATGACGCAGGTGGTTGATAGATAACTCAAATGATTGTTAAGTAACATATGACGGTTGCAAAATGACGAAGATGGTTGCTATAAGTAATGCGTAATGATTTCTAGATGATGTATACGGTCGCTATATGACGTAGACAGTTGCTAAATAACGCGTGACGATCGCTCAGTGTCGCAGACGGTTGCTAGATGACGTATACTGTCGCTTAGTAACGCAGATGGTTGCTAGGTGACACAGACGGTCACTAAGTAACATATAATGGTTGCTAGATGACGCAGGTAGTTGATGAGTAAGCCCGTGTAGAAAAATTTCGTGGCGCTAGCTAACAGCGCTAGATACATGATAATTTTTCATAAATATCGCGCTGCTAGCTAGCGCCACGAAATTTTTCTACTCGGGAGCCGTGACGGTTGCTAGATGACGTAGAGGGTCGCTAAGTAACGCATGACGGTTGATAGATGACGTAGATGGTCGCTAGGTGACGCAGACGGACGCTAAGTAACGCATGACGCTTGCTAGGTGACGTACACTGTCGCTTAGTAACGCAGATGGTTGCTAGATGACGCAGACGGTCGCTAAGTAACACATGATGGTTGCTAGATGACGCAGGTGGTTGCTGAGTAACCCGTGACGGTTGCTATATGACGTAGGCGGTCGCTAAGTAACGCATGACGGTTGCTAGATGACGTAGATGGTCGCTAGATGACGCAGACGGACGCTAAGTAACGCATGACGCTTGCTAAGTAACGCGTGGCGGTTGCCAGATAACGCAGCGGGTTACTAGGTGCCGCATGACGATTGCTACGTTATCGTGACAATTTTCAGAATACTACACTGAAAAAAATACCTAATCTAGTCATAATTGTGACTAGGTTAGGTACACGTATTGGTGGAACTGCCATACGTTGTCTGAATCAGCTATTTATTTTTTTCAGTGTAGAAAGATAATTCTATCCATCCTTGATAAACTAATGCAACAAAAGGCAAATGTACAATTATTGCACAATCTTTTCGGTCAATAATTCACTTTATCCCTTTTCGGTCAAAGTACATCATCATCGTTACAATTTTTACAAAAGAATTCTTTTTCCAAGATTTCTGCATTTGCGATGAATGATTGCAAATTTATTTTGCGGAGTTCTCGTACAAGGACACTAGTCTTGCGGAAATGATTGTAGATAACAAGATAGTTGTCCAATATTAAACGTACCTATTACTTTTCTGCATCAAGCAAAAGTTGCGTAATTCATTCGCGCGGCAAGATAAGTCAGATGGAAAGAGCGCTTCGTTTGATCTAAGGTAAAGCTTCGTTAATTAACTTTTGCCTGAGAAACTGACTTGCTGAAACGAACTTCCATATACATTTTGGTTCGTTTCGCGAATGAAAGTCGTAAGTTTGTGTTTGAAGTTGAAGGGAACACGAAACAAGTTCACTGGTTATATAAATACATATACACATAGTCAACTTCTAAAATTTTCATCCCCTAGCACCTATAATCAAAGAATAAACAACCAAACATAAATTCCAGAGAAACGTTTTTATAAAACGTTAGGAAATCCCCTTGTAAAATCCCTTCCCGTCATGCGAATATTTTCCCGTCTTGTATTTACTGTATTTGTAGTTGTAATTCGAACATAAATGTTAATTCGACAATTTATTAGTTAATTTTACACATTAATAGTTTCAACATTAATAGTTTACACACTAATAGTTTACACATTAAATAGTTCATTAATTAAGAAGAAAAAATAAAGCAAAAAGTGTGTTTTACGAAGTGTTATGCACACCCTTTGAAGATTTTCAAGGGACGAAATGGACTATTTATGACAGGTGGTGAGAATGTCTTGATATTCTTGAGTGGTAAATAAAACTGTTGCAAGCGGAAGTGCGAAATCTCGACGGTCGTACCTCAACATAGCTTTATCGCTGTAAAAGCAACGACACGCATCGGGGGTTCCGTCGCGAGCACGCGGAGGGAACGTAAAAATAAATGGGAGAAAAGATAACGGTGAGCCGAATAGCGAAACTCGTAAACTTTCCAGGGGCGTTCTTCCCATGGCGTGTCATCCACAATTCCCATTTTCACCCTTTTGAACCCTACTCTTCAACCTACACCGAGAGAAATTTTGCACCTTGCTCTCTCTCTCTCTCTCCAATCATATGTAAATATTTATCTCTCGACTCTTCAGTTTCTATTAATCATAAAAAATAAAAAAATAAAATCCATTTTTATTTTCCGTCCATTTATCCTGCTTCTGTACCCTTTTTGTCGCACCCTATTCTTGACATAACGTGCAGATAAGACTATAGTAAAGAATATTTTCATCATACATTGTTAAATCAAACGTAAACAGCAATTTTAGGGGAGTATAATTTATATATTACACATTTCGAGGGTACATAAATTATACATTAAAATTTTGCTTTCCAATGAGGTTTTTATGAGCTGTTGAATTTCTGCTTTTTTAACCTAATGATTTTTATCTATGAATCATTAACTTCCAGTGCAAAAGAATCAAGTCATGGTGCGACGTTGTATTTAAAGATTTACGATAAAACTCGAAATTATTGAGTCTATTGTCAAGATGAATAGAATTTTAAAAAAAAGTTTATTTATAGCAAAACGTTTCATACAAATAGTCATTGTTACCATTGTTTAGTAGCTATATCTATTTAGAGATTTGTTAGTACCTTTGGTTTTTATTTTTATAAATACAATTAAAAATTAAACTAAACTTTAGTAAATTCAGATTATATTTAGACATTCTTAATTTTCGTATAACAAAATAAAATTTTCGTATAACAAAATAAGATTTTCGTATAACAAAATAAAATTTTCGTATAACAAAATAAAATTTTCGTATAACAATTTCTGATGGACAGTAATTGAAATTAAAGAATGGCCCGAGTATTTATTAATCACGGTTGTCTTTTTCATGAATTAGATTGAAATAACAGAGCATCGTTGTTGATGACACATAACAGGTAATTCGGTGAATGAAACTGATGCAGTCGGAACGTGAATAAAATTCTTGGCAATATACGCTCTTGCAATTCTGTGACATATCTGCATGCACACGATACCTTGAGCTACGCCAACCCAGCATGGTTAGCAAATATTTACTGCCATATTTCGGTGATTGTTAATATTGGCTCTCGCCAATGGTTTATTGATCACAGGAGTGTGCGAATTGCAAAGCGTGATCTCCACAGCGTCGAAAATTACAAATTGGATTTAGTTTGCTTTAGAATCAGTCCATTAGAATAAATCATTTTCCAAAATCGAAATCAACTATTTATTCAAGTGACTGCACTTTCATTAATTTTATTTCACTTTTCTTCAATTTACTAAATCCTCGTATTTGCCAATACTTCAATTTATTAATGCTGCTGTTTTATTTTTGTTATCGTACAATTTAATTCATAATTTCGACTACTACTGTTTATTTTTTTAACTTATACTTTTAATTTATTCATAATTTATTTATTATTTAATAATTATTTATGATTATTTATTTATTATTTATGATTATTTATTTATTATTTATGATTATTTATTTATTATTTACTAGCAAACTAAGCGTATACATAACCGCGCTTCAAACATATTTTTTAAACATTTTCTGTAGCAATAAATGAAACTGATTATACTCAGAACCTTTGCGGAATTTACAGACATCTTAAAAATACTGATTTTTTAATTTTTCAGATCGATTCTTGTCGAGAAAAATTAAAAAACCACTTTTGTTGATTATTATTAATTTATATTTTTAATTTAATTTAATTTAACTTTTTTTTTTTAATGTTTGATTTTATCTTTTATTTTATGTTTTGTATTTTTTTGCACTATAGATAGTAAAATTTTACGAATCTTTGAAATGTAACGAATATATAAACACAAGTTATGCTTTATTTTGAATAATGAAATGAAGTTTCAAGACTCAAAATAGAATAACTAACTTAGAGGAAGATTCACGAAACAAAGTTTTAAAGTTTTTACGTAGTTTTGCCTGAAGATCGAATTCAGAGTACGAGTTTCTGAATTCGAGTTAAAAATAATTTTTACCACGAGCCTGATCTTGAATATTTAAAAGCATATATCCACCCTTCCCTGTGCAACCATTATTTGTCTAGACTTTTCCAGAGGGTCGAGCTTAAAATTAAAAATTTCATGACGTTATAACAACAAATTTCACCAACTCAGCGAAGAAAGCAAAGAAGCGTAATTCCCAAGTTTTTAACACTATCTAAAAATTCTAGGCAGCGAAGAAACAATTTCTTTGCTGACTAACTATTTTTTTTTGTAAAAACGGTTATTATTAAAAGAATGAAAATGGCATGAAATATCACATTTACAAAAGTTAAAGGAGGACTATAAATACTGTGACGATAATAAATAATTACTAGTGTCGATAATAGATCATTAATAACTGGTTCATATTTCCATGATTATAACAAAAGTAAATAATTAATAGCCACTGTAATAAATAATAACGGTAACGAATAATAACTAACAATAATTATTATATTATAAATTATATAATTTATATTGCAATAACAATTGCAATATAAGTATTTGTAATTAATGTGTAACGCTTTCATAATTTTTTTAAAATTATCAATAGTGTAATACAATATTTCTAATTCACAGAAACCATGATTAGGGTCATTACATTATGAGAAAGAAATTAGCCATTGGAATTTTTCTCAACAGTTACTTTACACAGTTTTTATAACTAGAATACTAGAATTCGCTTGAAATAGTAAACCTTCAATACTTGCATAACTGCTATTTTCTCAAGCGATTATCGTCACCAAGGACACTATTCAGAATCACCTGTGCAAACTACGAGGTTACAAATCAGACCTAAACATTAACTAAGTATGTGATAGGTAAAAGTCCTAATTTTGAATTCAATATTCGTTTCTGCAAATATCCTATTATTTAACCAGTCAGCCGTTCCTGATTGAGCATTTCTTTTAATTACCGTTACGTCTACGTATTATATGAGAAAAACACGCATGATGTTCTCCCACAGCTATTTAATGCTATGCAGTCCATAATTTTTAAAAATACTCCGGAATTCCATAAAACTTTCATTAAGCGAATTATAATATCCGTTTTTATGATTGAATTGTATAAAATTATATATTTCCTCCAGAGCACAATATATACACGAAACTAAACCTATTTTCATGTCATAACATATTTTCAAAGTTTATTAACATTGACTAGTGAATGTAAATATACAGAATCATATAATACTTCAAAAATCATCAAAAATTGAAGAAAAAAAATTGATCGAATTTTTTTTGCTTTCTGCTTTTCGTATTCCATTGGGAATAAAAAAATACGAATTTAAACGGAGACTACAAACACTACATCAAGGAGACTCTTCTTGCACTACATTTTCCTGGATTAATTAGCACTTTAACAAAATATGGATTTTAAAATTCACATTTTTGAAAAATTCACTTCTCTAATGTTCTAATTTTTTAATGTTTTCAATACCGATGGATTAAGTCTACATTGTCCAATTAAATTATTCATTCATTAATTAAATAGTGATTCTGTTGCGAATTTTAGTGTATTAGGCAAATCTGTTTCCTTCATTGAGGTTGTATAGATTCAATTGTAAATTAATCAATTCACTTAATTAAACTGATCAAATTCAGTTCAGTCGGTGCTGACTCTTAATTGCAAACAGTAATTTGTTCTTATTTCACAAGCCATGTGTATTAAAGTGATGTGTTCTTACAATTTTGTCCCCAAATTGTATTGGCAAACCAGAATTGATTGTATTTAGAAAATTGATATTCTTATTCATAGTTTTTAACAAGTAAATGTAATTTTCGAATATTGCGAAAGGACAATTTATCATCGAGAAAAACAGGAAGCCTGAAATTTTCACTAGGGATTAATTGGTTCTGCAATTAGTGCAATTAAGAATTGGTTTATTCGTGTGTCCTGCTCGTCCATTGTCAGTATCTTCGACAACATCCAAGACTTACGACTGTAGCATGGAAGTGAAGTAATTAACAATTTCGACAAGTACATGGTTATCATCTCGAGAACATTAAATAGAACTTGACAGACGAATCAGAATTTGATTGGCCGGCTGAGTAGTATTCCACAACCTATTTGCAAATTGGTTTTGCAGGCAATAAATGCGGATATGCTCGCGACGGATGAACGGCGTGCGTTTGCCTGATTGGATCTGGGAGGACGTCAACGACGGCTGTGACGACTAGGGCATCGTTGACGACGACAAGTTTGTTGGGAAATTGATGAGAAAGACGACGATTGCATGAGAATTTATCTTCCAACGTCGTTGTTGATTGCTGCGCCTGAAAGAGGCGAGAAAAAGTGTGTGGTGGAAACGGATTAAAGTATACTGATGCCCGTGACCAGGAAGCGATCATTTCGCGACGAAAAAAATTACACTTTTACCATCAAGCCTCCATCTTCAGTAGCAACTATGTTTCTCCGGCACGTTGCAGAATTTTCCCACTTTTTTACGGCTTTCCATTTCTTCCCTTCAGAACTGTTAAGCTTAAGCTAAAATTTTTATCGACGATAGTTTTCCGTTTTTATTACCAGCGAGAAAGTGTCTAGTTGAGTTGAATAAAAATCGAGCTGGAAATGAATACGTGCCCTATCAAATCTTTCGAAATGCTGGATGATTGTCTTTTATAACATTTTCGATCGTAATTTTTCAAAGAAGCATTCGAACCCTTTTGCATTTTTATTAGAGTCGTGCAAGACGTCTCAAAAGAAACGATTGATTCCCTTACCTTTCGAACAGGTTGACCTCACATTTCAATAAGATATTGTTAAATTTAGAATATTCTTGTTTTCCTTTTAATGACTGTACCCTAGCAAATATAAAGAAATAACTCCTCTATGTTTATGTGTCTCTTTCCAGGCCACATATTCTGTCTTACAATTCAATTGTCATCATACACTTGTTGTCTTGGTATAATATCATACTAGCGTAAGTAATCTCGGTCGCTGTCGCTCCCGAGAATTATTTTTTTTATAACATTTCTCTTATTTTAACTTCTAGAGAGATATTTCTCTTTAATTAAATCTTATTTTATACATTATATCAAGCTGCTTATTTTATAACTTTTATAATTTACGTTATATACCAATAAGCAATTATAAAAGAGATATAATATAAAACATAAGTTTTATTCTACAACTTCTCTAATATTTAAAAACACTAAATATTTCTCGAAATTGATTAACATATAACATTATTCTAAAACAATTAAAAATAGATTAAGAATTTCAAAACATTTCGTCACTTTCAAGAACACTTGTCGATTTAGTTCGACGTCGATTTGGTCGGACATCGATTTAGTCAAACATTCATTTTGCGGACATAATAATTCTTTTCATCATATAATGTCGATCATTTTTCATCAAGCTTTTTAGACACACAAAAGCTCCACAACCAGAAAGTACATAAATTCCTGACCACTTCCGCGGACTGGTTCGCTATAGTTGTCGCGAAAACTCAATATGATCATTTTTAACACAAATAAAATTAATTTTTTGACAAAGGCAATAAAATAACATCCAGATGGTTAGAGCTTTTTAAAATTTCTTTCCGGGAACAACATTAGGATCTCCAAAACGTGGTGTAATTTTAGATAAATCTTGAAAATATGAATTTATTACATTATTCCAACAATTCTTGTTGAGAATACTCAAAATGCTCATTTTCAACTCATTTAAACTAATTTTTTGATGAAGTGCTTAAAATAACATCGAAATGGTTAGAGCTTTTAAAGTTTTATTTCCTGGGGCATTGACAGCATCTCAAAAACTTGGTGTAGTATTACAGATATCTAAAAAACATTAATTTTTTACATTACTACAACCCATTTTGTCGAAAAAACACATAATCTCCATTTTTAACACAAATAAAATTAATTTTTTGCCGAAGGGCCTAAAATAACATCGAGATGTTTAGAGCTTTTCGAGATTTCTTTGCGGGGGCTATTTTGGCATCTCAAAAACTTGGTGTAATTTCGCTGAGATCTTAAAAATATTAATTCATTACATTGTTACAACACTTTTTG